>BDUI01016567.1:27945-42647 GCA_002335545.1 Apodemus speciosus
AAAGGCCCAATGCAGCAGTGCAGGGGAATACCAGAACAGGGAAGTGGGAAGGGGTGAATAGGGGAACAAGGGGAGGGAAAAAGAAATATGGGACATCTGGGGGGTGGGAAAACCAGGAAAAGGGAAATGAAATGTAAATAAAAAATATATCCAATTAAAAAAAAAGAATCAAAAACAAAGGTAACAGGTTTTTTTTTTTTTTTTTGCAGCATAGCACTCTCATAGAATGAAGACTGACTGTTGAATCTTCATTTTCTTATCCCCTTTATGAAAGCAGTCCCTATTATTAATGTGTATTATTACTTCAAGCATGTCAGAAAAGAGAGTTAAACAGTGAGAAGCAGGAATTTTCCCCTAATTCACTCTGCCTAGCCAGCAAAATGTAACACAAAATTATTCAGAAGAAAAATATGATTTTCTGTTATTTCTGTCATCCACTGATAGCAAAAGTATAGGCTAATATGTTTTGATATTTTTGTCACTTATTTATCATGTGACCTTTCATGCTTTCATTAATACAGTGAAGGCACAGAGCAAGGTACATGGAAATAAGAGTGTGAAGAAGTCAGATGGCTTCTCTAACAACCAACGTTCATTCATAGCAATTTATGCTTTTATCTAGGAGAGCCCTGACTATGGAAGAGGAATTCTTATTAAAATTTGATATTACTGTCTAGGTTCTGCCACATAGAATTTGCAGCATTTAGCAATGATGGGAATATTGGAGGGTTAATAAATCTCCCTTTGAATTATCATATTAATATAATGCATTCTGCCTATTCAGATACTCTGAGCAAACATAAGAAAAAAATGCATCCTAACATCTGAACGTTGACTATTAGTCTTCTTCTGATGTGGAGAACATAGAAAGCACATTAAAATATTATGGTTAAGATTATTCTGTGTGTGTTCAGCCAAAAACTGCTGATATTTCTAAGTATAGATAAACCAAAATAATTTGTGGTTCCAGGACACAAAAGTTTAATTTATTTTGTGTTTTCTTTAATGATAAATGATAGCTGGTTTAAATTTAATGCAACCTAACACCATTCTGGATAACAGTCTGGTTTTTATGTTGGCCTTAGAAGCTGGACTGTTAAAATTTCAGTATAAAACTAATTTATGCTTGACATTAATGAGTTAAGAAATGTTTTATATAGTTCATCTGGGCATGGGAAGAACTTTAGTGGGTTATACTAAAATGAAATTATGTTTGAATACTTCTGTCAGCACAAGAATGAAAAATCCTTACAG
Source organism: Apodemus speciosus (assembly GCA_002335545.1). Lineage (NCBI taxonomy): Eukaryota > Metazoa > Chordata > Mammalia > Rodentia > Muridae > Apodemus > Apodemus speciosus. The sequence goes on from BDUI01016567.1 coordinate 29,200, forward strand.
AATCTTAGCTAAGTGCTAGTACAGCGCTCCAGGTTTTAATATTTATATTAAGAAAACCGTTTTGCTTTCTTTTACAGCACATGAATATAGGGTATCATAAAAGCAAAGAATTGGCATTTAAAATATGCACACCTATTAAAGATTATAAAAAATACTTTGTTATACAATTATTCGCATTAATCTAAAACACATCTTAGTAAATAACAACAAAAATAATGATTCTGTCATTATTACTCTGAAGATTATATTTAAAATACAAATAAATCAGAAAATGACCTTTGCACAAGGGAGAAAACAAGTAAGGGTGACAGTTTTATATAGAAGAATTTTTAAGTAGGTCCCAAAGAGACTGTGAACATGTACAGTGTTTTCTTAAATCTTATTACACTATGTATTATGTATGTTACAAAGCATTTTTAGCATTGAAAATGGTATTTATTTACTAATGGGAAACAACTAGCCTGATGATATTTTAAAATTCATTTTAGGGTTAATTTTGCTTATTTTTATGTTTATTAATATAGCAAAATAGCATGATCCTCATATTGGTGATCAACTTGTGACTAAAGGCCATGTGTACAAATTTTATTAGAAATATAATTTATACCGTGAACATTATCAGAAATACTTTATTGAATTTTAAAAATTTATTATCTTGTGGTTTTTATCTCTTTTGAAATATATTTGGATATATAGAAACACTAAACTTAAATCTGTGAATTTTTAATTATCTCTAAACTGACATTGTTAATAGTCTTATTATGTAAGTATCAGATTTAAATGTATATGTTTCTGCATGACATACTTACAAAAATATACAGAACAGATCAGTAAAATGCATAAATGCAGGCCTCTTAATTGATAAAGAATTTACAAAATGATCTTTATGCTTTTTATTTCATTACATGCATTCTAACAAACTTCATTAAAATACACACTACAATAAAATTATATAAATTGCAAGATTTGGTTTTTAGAATATGACACATGAAATAAATGCTTTTAATATAATGTTCAGGCCCAGTTTGTTCTTTCAATATACTATACCCAAACATGAATTTGATAAGATGAGCTTTCATATGCATTCTTCATAAAGAAAAATATAACTTTAGCTTAAGAGGGAAGATCTAGATGCAGGGTCAAAGAGGATCCATTGTACTCTAGGCTCATCCTACAAAGTCAGTGAGTATATTATTCACCAAAGCAAATTTTACAAAACTCAATTTTCATTTATGTCACAGGAAGATGATAAGGTGGTTATAAAAAATTGGAAGACCTTGGGGAAAACAAAATGAATGGAAAACTCAGTCTAAGAAGGTATATATCCTTCAGATGTATGAAAAGCTAAAGTTAAAGAAATTCACATCAGTTTTTTTCCAGAAGGGAATTCTAAATGGCTTAGCATCTCAGGGATGTTACCTCAATACATAAATGCTTCCCTAATTACCTTTTGAAGCAGTTTAAGTCTAGTCATCTGCTTGACTTAATTAAATCTGGTTTTTCTTAAGATATATATGTGTATATATATATATCTTATACACATATATATACATATATATTTTAAAAAACAAAATATACTAATTTTCTGGAATTGTTTAAATGTTACAAACTGCTAGATATGCCCTTTTGTTTCATTAGTTTATTTTTTGCTTGTTTTTCCCGTAATATTGACAAAAGCACACATGTGGAGGGCTAAGCTAAACAGAAGAGCAAAATGCTAAGTATTATATGTAGCAATAGCTGGAAAATTCTTAGTGCTTTTGGCAACATTTATATTTAATGGCAACATTTTATAAAGCTATGATATTGATGCAATTTTAAAGGATTTTTAGTGATCATATGATAATGTGCTTAGCAGAAAATAATGAATCTAAGTCTAGCATTTCTGTTCGCATACAAATACAGCTGGAGTCGCAAACAAAGCCAGCAACCTCACATATTTGCCTTCAGTGGTAAAGGATGGAAAGCCTGCCTGCTACCAATCAGCAAGTGGTTGCTATGGTTACAAGGTCAGGAAATATGCCTTTTCCCCAGTTGTCCAAGGCTTGCACATGTCACTTTTGAAACTATGAATTTTATATACAGGTCAGGAGATGCATACCAAAGAAATAAACAGCGAACCAGCCCATTATGACAGCTAACATTCAAATGTCCTTGGATTTTTAAAAAATATCTAGACAAATACAATGTTATTTTGAATAAAATATGTTTTTATTGTTTCACATATATGTTATATAATATATATTGAACAGCATGTTTTTATTTAATCAAATTTCACATTGCAGCTTCAATTTGTTTCTTAGTATTCTAAGCATAGACCAACAATTTGTTTCTTAAGTGTTATCATTTTCTCTTCAAACCTATTATATTTTAAACAAGAGCTTTAGTATAATTCAAAAATATAAGGCATAGAACCTGAAAACATGGTATGAAGACATAGTATTATACTTGAGTTTCTGGCTTAAGTATTGATGGTGTGCTGTTTTTTTAAGGACAAATGTTTCAGGGATTATCAATGTCAAATTTGTGAGATTTTTAAGAACACACTATTTAAAGGAAAATTACAAATTAGCAAGTAATGTAACAGTAAGTTTTTGAATCAAAGAAAAAAATTATTGGATCAACTAGTCACAGACCTCTCAAGGAAACTGTGCTTTGTATTATGGAACGGGAAATTTGGTAGTGCATATTTAAGAATCCCTATGTTTCATTTTTGTAATTTGCTACTAATCTATTACTACCAAGATTATCTATATTAAATAAATATAAAGTGAAGTTACTGAGTCGGAACTTAAAGGAATGATTATTATTCCTTTTCAAATATGTATCATTTCAGGAAGCTTAGGTTAAGCTGCTTGGAGAAAATGATGCAGTCATTTGCAAAGCACAAGGTGGCTGTTTCAATGCAAATGTGCATTACTTCTGTAAATATATATGTTTGTATACAATAAAATACATATGGTTCTTATTTTCAAAAGACTTGATGTGATGCCTGTACAACGGAAGTATGAGTAATTCATTTCATTAAAATCACAATGTATATTTTGGCATCTATCTCAGACATTGTAAAGGTATATATGATTAAATAGAATTAGAGGAATCACAGCTTTATTACACATACTTTCTAACACAGAAGTCTGATTTTCGGTATGAAATTTATCCTATTTTACATTAATTGAAGTTGAAAGCTTTTAAAGGAGTCTGGATCTGCAAGACAGTGGGAAACAATATCGCCCTTGCTTTTTGGTTTCCGCTCTGATTTTAAAAGTTAACATTCTCTCTCTCTCTCTCTCTCTCTCTCTCTCTCTCCTCTCTTCTTCCTATCTTTCCCCCTCTCACAGCTTTTTTCTTTTGTTCAGTAAAGATTAGTCTTTACCTTGATAACAATTCTTTCCAGCTTTTTTTTTTTTAAAACTGTAAGCAGCATTCAAATGAAAAACTAAGTATATTTCTTTTCAACAGACAATTTACCCCATGAGGAGATAGATATGCTTTCACTTAGTTTTCTTTGACATTCTAGCAGCACAGCAGGTACCTGGAGGTTAGGCTTCAAATAAGGGATAACTACTTTCTTACATTAATAGATGCCATTGTATGGCTACGCCATATCATTGTAGCATTTAGTTGCTTTAATTGTGCTTTGAAAATTATACATGATAAGCTGATACAGCCAAAGCAAGAAAATCAATTCTGTTATCATTATTGTTCCTTTTGCATGCATCTATCTCCATGTATACAACGCTGTTCATCATGAATACGCATCTCGGCGATCAGGCAATTCATAGAATGTTTATACGTAATAAGGCTAAAAATACATCTTATTTAATTAATAAATTATGCTGTGTGTTTATCCTATGTGGACAGAAATGTACTAGCAAGTGTAAAACTGTGAAACATACTTTCCAGCATGAAAGTTTTTCTGTGTGACTTCAAAATGTAAATATAGATTTGTTCAGAAAATCTCATTTGTAGTACATATTTACAGTGTAACGACAATATTGTCTTCTATTTCTTTCATCTTTTTCCCCTTGCCCTGTCCTCAGTTCCTTGTAAGGGTGATTTTTTTCCTATCGCATGAGCTTGCTTTTCCTTTTTTTGGGGGGGGGGTGATCTTCCTGTATAGCCAAGTGAATTTAGGGTGTATATCTTGTGGCCTGTGTACAGCCTTTCCCATTAACCTGTCTCAAACCTTTGATATGGACCATCAGCCATGTGACTTCAGTGGCTCATTCATTTTTTTTTTTTTGTGTGTGTGTGTGTGTGTGTGTTCCTCTAAAGATCTCTGCCCCTGCTCTGAATCCTGCCTTTATTAAAGACAGAACTGACAACAAGCAGCCTCTTCTTTCATTTCCTTGTACTGAGGAATGGCTTTTGTTAGTATTGATGCAAACATTACCATAAACTGCCACCTAGGGACTAGAAACAATTGACTAACTGTTTTCAAATCCAATACACTTAAGTTGATCAGACACAAAGTTTAAGTACAGTTAGCTATATAAGCACTGAGATTCTCTGTGGTCTCAGTCTCTCTAGATAACAAAAGGTCAATGCAGTGTGGATGCTTATGTTAGGACAGCCTGCAATGAAATTTATTCAAGAGATGAATATTGGGCCAGGAACTCATTTCTTTAACTCCTTGACATAAAAGTGCCAATTCTATTTCCTCACTTATTTAAAATGATTTTTTTCTCTTGAGTCATTTAAAAGCTCATTTGTAATAAAAAAAAAAAGTCTGGCATTTAAAAAATAAGTCTTTTGAAAGATTTCAGACTTTGATGAATTGTGCATTTCAAACGGACAAGTGCTAATTTTTTTGTTTAGATTCTATATTTTAAGCTTATTGTCATTGCATTGAACTTATTATAATGACTAAATGTGCTACATCATACAGAAGGACTGAAAAGTTAAATATATTGTAATTGCAAAACTGTGGCTGACCTTCATTGTGTGGGGATTAGAGAGAGGGTCACTTTCCTTTTGAGTCATGTGAGATCCCAGATTCAAGGCTCTGTAAAAGGGACTATTCAGACCAGCTTCCTATCTGATGCTTCAAAGGTGTCAATGCTGTCTTTAAAGTTTCTTCCTAAAATAATCAACTGAAAAATTGGGAGCTTAAAAACAAAAATGATTAAGGAAATAAAGCAGACTTGGGACACATACAAGTCCTTAAATACCTTAAGTACTTTTAAAACATTTCCAATTACTTTGTTCCATATTCTAATGTTTTAAAATCCCATATAATAAATGCCAGTAGTTCTATGTAGGGTGTCATATTATGATCCTAATATTTGTTTTAAATTACATTTTGGGTGAAGTAGAACACTATAGAACAAAAGGAAATATATATTAAATTAGATTTTAGTTTGAAGGCCTATGTTACTCAGCTGAATAATAAGTATGTTCTCTGTATACTTATTACACACACACACATGCACATATAATTTGTATTTTAATTTCATTTTATAAAACTATAATGTTTTCTAGAAATATGAAGATATACATAAAAATACTGAAGATATTAAAATATAGAATGGGAACTTAATTGAGATAATATTAATCTACCTAGCAGTAAACCATCTATCTCATATTTACATATATGTGTGTGTGTATATACATATACATATGTATATGCCATTTACAGAATCCACATATTCAATACCAATTTAATTGATTAAGGCATTCAATATAATGTAATACAAAAAAACAGGCATTTAYATATTTTCCTGAGTAGTTGTGTTTCATTTTAGGGAATACACTAATTGCAGAGCCTTTGGCGTCACTGTGTTTAATGCATTTCAATTATACTGGATTTTTGAAAGTACTCAGCTGTTCTTCAGCAGACAGCTTTGCCAAGTGCCATTCATATTATAAAGAAGCAAGAGGACCCAGATAATTTAAGCTATGAGTCATCATGTCATGCCCTTCTTGACATCATTTAAAAAAAAAAAACCATCTTCCAGTGGAGCATTTAAGATATATAGAGTTGATGATTTAGGTGACTGGATTTATTTATAGAATCTCTGGCTGAATTGCCAAATAATTGTAATCTGAAATAAATGCAGTATGTGAAGAGCAATTACTAGCCAAGTGAAAATATTTGCTTAAAAGTCATATATTATGGACAAATGCTTGCAAATATTATGACCTGTTTTTAATAATCTTATGTGGCTAAATTACTATTGGAGCCCTTATGAAATAGCTAAGCTATATAATTTATTTATTGTTAAATACTGCATTAACATTCATGATAAAAACCTACTTGTCTTTTTGACAATTACAATGACAATTGTAAGATTTGAAACTAATTTCACAAATAGTTCATAGAAATATTTAAGTTCAACTGCATATTTGTCCTGTGCAATTGTATAAGGAAGTGATTATTTGCTTTGGATGTTCCACTTTCTAAACACTTAAACAATTAGTACTTCTGCAATCAGTTCTTAAAATACTGTTTTAACCATAAGTATTTGAGGTACTTGAGTATCGTCTGTACTTTCTTTTCACAAAAGGGTTTATTAAGGTTTTTATTCCTTCTATAAAAAATTTCAGATATGTTTCTGCTACAGAAACCACCACAGTTTGAAAAAGTGGGGGGTGTTAAATCATGGGAACTTACAAAATAGTGTGCCACACATGGAGATATGTTATTTTAAAAAATGTAGTCTACTTTAAGTTACTTTTCTTCATTACAGAAGTTATCCAAATATTTAATATTTTGTATCAGTTTATAGCGGGCCTTTGGAGTCCCAGTGATAAAACTGGAGGGCAAATGAACATACCAGGCTTTATGGGGTCTTAAGCTCTTTTCATGTGATTCTTGCTCAATTTTAATATTACCTGTCTTCAAAATAGAATGGGGTTGCTTATCAGATGACTGAATCACTTTCCAGGATATGTTTTGATTTCTATTTCCACAGTTGTACTACAGATTAACTCATCAGAATTCAGCAGCACAGTCCTTGTAGAAAGGAGTGGAGAAGAGTTAAAAGATGATAAATGGATGGGAAACGATGCTGTTAGATGTGGAGTGGACATATGCTTTCATTCTAAACACATTGCATTAAATTGAGATAGTGGGTTAAGTTCACTAGTCTGCAGAGAACCAGATGGGCTGAAATGTTGGCAAAGGAACCAGGAGCAGTTTTCTTATATGAATTAGCAGGAAGTCAATGTAAGACCTTTTTTTTTTTTTTTTTTTTTTTTTTTTTTTTTTTTTTTTTTTTTTTTTTTTAGAGTGAAGTGTTTTTTATTCCAAAACTAACTGGAAAATTATGTTTCAGATACAGGAAACATTGTTGATACTTCTAATAAACCAGTCAGCTTACTTCTTTTCTCAGAATTTTAGATCTTTTATTTCTAGAGTTCTATTAAAAAACAAACAGCTGACTATCCCTAGTGGTGTATCTCACCAATTCTATTGAYCTTGATAATGACAAAATTTGTAAATAGAACATTACTGTCACACCAGTTGAATGTAGAATCAGCACAAGCCTCTGTAGGTTTCTAACATTCTACAACACTAAAGATTCTATATATAGTCAATATATCCCATAGTAACAGTAAAAATATCTTTTAAGGAAGCTATTTAGTAATAACYTCTAATTAAATGACAGTACCAGTGAGATTACTTTTTCACTTATAATATATGAAGAGTGTGTTAACAAAGAAAGAAATTAATGCCTTCAAGAGAGATCCTCAGTCTGGCTACCATAGGAAAATTAACTCACAATAACTTTATTGTCATTGTATAAGAAAGAGAGAAAGAAAAAAGAAAGAAAAATTTTTATTCTCTAAGTCAAGATTTTAATTAAAAAGGACTTTTACTTTATAAATGAAGAAATTTAAAATGGGGCCTAGTTCTCCAAAACACTTGGTTAATCCAGAGTGCCAATCCCTGCCTTCTGCCTACATCATGTATGGTTTTACTTGGTCATAAAAGCAAAGAGAAAACAGAAGCAAAGTTTTAGTACATGTATAATAAGTCATTTTAAAGTTATTTTACCAGAGTCTCAAGGAGGAAGAAAGATTATAATTAGTACAAAGTTGTGGTCAGCAATCTTAAAGTCAGTCAATAACCAGAGCTACTGTCAATAATTAAGTCCCTTTTGACACCCTTATAGGAATATAATGCCAATTCCATTTTCATCTAAGATTTGCTTACTTCCTGAGTAATATGCTCTTTTTAGTTTTTGAGTATTTACACAGAAGAGGTTTTAAGGCATTTTACATTAGTTGCGAATATATTTCTCAGATGCCTTGGAAAGACTTCTGCATTAGAGAATTCCAAAAAATATTTATATTGAATCTATGATGTTATTAAAGTTCATCATAGCCCTTTGGCATCCATTCCAGATGCTACCCAATATAGCATTATAAGATTTTGAATAGGAGCTTATGGCCAGTTGTCAAGGTAATTTCTCTTCCAATAATTTATTTGGGCAATTTCATTACTCCAGTCACTACAGCTAAGTCCTCTCTTCCAGACCAAGCATAATTTCTTTCAAATTTAGTCACAGTSTGTGACACAGAGCAAGTGGTGTTCTCACTGACATTGAATACCTATGTGATATCAAAGATGTTCCCTGGGGAGCATTGCACAAGTCAGGATTAAAAGGAAAGCAGAACAGACATATTGGCAATTTCACTCACACCTTGATCTTTTTTGTCTTTGCATTATATATAAGTCTCARTCTTTTTGTAATTAATTTGAAAAGCAATAAACACCATTAATTTTTACTGCTAAATTTTACCCTACTGTTCTTTTTAATGGTAATTATGAAATCTCTAGAGAAAAACCTTGGGTAGACATATACATGCAAATATATGTATATTTGCACATAAGGTAGAGTACTACTTCAGTGTTTATTCATTGATTGGAAGTTATATATAAATGCCTTTGATAGTTTTTTTTTTAATCAGGTGGTTCTACTATAATACATTTTTGGCCTTTACTGCATGAAAATTTTATTTTCTCCTGTACTGAAGAAAAGAAAAGGACTCTTGCTGTGTGCTCATTGGAGTTTGAAACCACATCCAGACATTCTAACCTTGAACATAACTGAGTGTGCTGTCTTAGGAAGTGAAGTCTAGCATTAGTGTGCTTGATTTAAATGGAATAACAGTAAAACTGAGAAGCCACAATTTGAGAAAATCAGTGCAATTACTGGGTCTTGGTGTCTAAAGAGACAAGCTGAAGTGGAGATCTGTGCAACTGCTCCAATAATTAAGTCCCCAAGAGCTCAAAACACATTTTGTCTAGATAATCCAGGTAATTCTGACTCAAGTGGCCAAGTACCTTGCTTTAAGATTGCCCAGTGCACTAGAAATCCAAACCTATAGAAGAACTAAATCAGAGAACCATTCCCCCATAGTGCAAGGATTTATCCAAGTGACTCTTTCATGGTCAAGTAGACCAGAGCTTCCCAAGAATGAGGAAAATGCTTTGCTTATTAACTACCTGAATTACTCATATAAATTGACCAATCTTCTAAAAACAAACTCAGAGTTAATGGAAAAAAAANTCTAATTAAATGACAGTACCAGTGAGATTACTTTTTCACTTATAATATATGAAGAGTGTGTTAACAAAGAAAGAAATTAATGCCTTCAAGAGAGATCCTCAGTCTGGCTACCATAGGAAAATTAACTCACAATAACTTTATTGTCATTGTATAAGAAAGAGAGAAAGAAAAAAGAAAGAAAAATTTTTATTCTCTAAGTCAAGATTTTAATTAAAAAGGACTTTTACTTTATAAATGAAGAAATTTAAAATGGGGCCTAGTTCTCCAAAACACTTGGTTAATCCAGAGTGCCAATCCCTGCCTTCTGCCTACATCATGTATGGTTTTACTTGGTCATAAAAGCAAAGAGAAAACAGAAGCAAAGTTTTAGTACATGTATAATAAGTCATTTTAAAGTTATTTTACCAGAGTCTCAAGGAGGAAGAAAGATTATAATTAGTACAAAGTTGTGGTCAGCAATCTTAAAGTCAGTCAATAACCAGAGCTACTGTCAATAATTAAGTCCCTTTTGACACCCTTATAGGAATATAATGCCAATTCCATTTTCATCTAAGATTTGCTTACTTCCTGAGTAATATGCTCTTTTTAGTTTTTGAGTATTTACACAGAAGAGGTTTTAAGGCATTTTACATTAGTTGCGAATATATTTCTCAGATGCCTTGGAAAGACTTCTGCATTAGAGAATTCCAAAAAATATTTATATTGAATCTATGATGTTATTAAAGTTCATCATAGCCCTTTGGCATCCATTCCAGATGCTACCCAATATAGCATTATAAGATTTTGAATAGGAGCTTATGGCCAGTTGTCAAGGTAATTTCTCTTCCAATAATTTATTTGGGCAATTTCATTACTCCAGTCACTACAGCTAAGTCCTCTCTTCCAGACCAAGCATAATTTCTTTCAAATTTAGTCACAGTSTGTGACACAGAGCAAGTGGTGTTCTCACTGACATTGAATACCTATGTGATATCAAAGATGTTCCCTGGGGAGCATTGCACAAGTCAGGATTAAAAGGAAAGCAGAACAGACATATTGGCAATTTCACTCACACCTTGATCTTTTTTGTCTTTGCATTATATATAAGTCTCARTCTTTTTGTAATTAATTTGAAAAGCAATAAACACCATTAATTTTTACTGCTAAATTTTACCCTACTGTTCTTTTTAATGGTAATTATGAAATCTCTAGAGAAAAACCTTGGGTAGACATATACATGCAAATATATGTATATTTGCACATAAGGTAGAGTACTACTTCAGTGTTTATTCATTGATTGGAAGTTATATATAAATGCCTTTGATAGTTTTTTTTTTAATCAGGTGGTTCTACTATAATACATTTTTGGCCTTTACTGCATGAAAATTTTATTTTCTCCTGTACTGAAGAAAAGAAAAGGACTCTTGCTGTGTGCTCATTGGAGTTTGAAACCACATCCAGACATTCTAACCTTGAACATAACTGAGTGTGCTGTCTTAGGAAGTGAAGTCTAGCATTAGTGTGCTTGATTTAAATGGAATAACAGTAAAACTGAGAAGCCACAATTTGAGAAAATCAGTGCAATTACTGGGTCTTGGTGTCTAAAGAGACAAGCTGAAGTGGAGATCTGTGCAACTGCTCCAATAATTAAGTCCCCAAGAGCTCAAAACACATTTTGTCTAGATAATCCAGGTAATTCTGACTCAAGTGGCCAAGTACCTTGCTTTAAGATTGCCCAGTGCACTAGAAATCCAAACCTATAGAAGAACTAAATCAGAGAACCATTCCCCCATAGTGCAAGGATTTATCCAAGTGACTCTTTCATGGTCAAGTAGACCAGAGCTTCCCAAGAATGAGGAAAATGCTTTGCTTATTAACTACCTGAATTACTCATATAAATTGACCAATCTTCTAAAAACAAACTCAGAGTTAATGGAAAAAAAAAGACCTAATTTTTTGGCTTTACTGGGCCAGGCTACTGTTATGTAGAGACAAACAGACATAGCTCAGTACCCAGGATCTCCATTGGATAGCTGTCTAATCACAGAAATTTTACTTAATCATTGTAATCCTCTATTTACTGATCTGTTAAATAAGTATCATAATATTATGCATTTCAGATGATTATTAATAAAGTAATGTGGGACAATGGAAATGAGACAATTAAGTGAGACGCAGAGAAGCCCTAAGCTCTAATTCAAGTATAACTGGATTGACATGAGCTGCTTCTATGTCCCTACTTGGAAGGGACCTACTTTAGCAATCACTCCTAAATGAGATCATTTATCAATGATGAAACTATGCAAAAGGCAGTTTTTACTCATTCACTTGAAGATTATTTTATGTATATCTGCAGTGTATACATATCTGTGTGACTAAAATATATAACAATAAGATAGCTAGRCTCAACTCAGGATTGTGCAGTCTCACAGAGAATACAGACATGTCATTAAAATTATTGATAAACCAAAAAACTGATAAATACTAATTTTTGAAAACTCTTTCTGGTAGCAAATGATTTCTTCTGAATCACTCTTAGTAACTCTAATTTCATATTCATGTACAAATCAAGTTATTTTCACCTGGATTTTTAATTTGACACAAAGACGTTCAGAAAAGACAAAATCTAGGTTATTTAAATTCTTGCTAATTCTGCAGTCTGAAGAGTAAATGTTCTATTTTATATCAGGAACCATTTAATTTAAATCAAAACCTGAGTATTTGCCAATTGATATTCACTGGCCACATTCTCATAAAAATGACGATGCTTCTATGGTCAGCACTTGTGGTCTGATTACCCACTTATTCATATAAGGAGCATGGGAAAGGAGCCAAGATTAAATCATGGGAAAACAAACCATGAATCTCACCAGAGATGTTACTGACAAACAAACATTATAGATGCCAAAAGGGTTGGCTTTTTCCTCCTGGTACTGTGACAAAACTAATCATGCTGACCTAGATAGTTCATGTTTCCTATCAGGAGGCAGGGAACCAATCTGCAGGTGCCTGGATCTCAAGAAGTCTAGGAGACACACACTTTTATCTTAGGCTAGAAAGGCAGAAGCTTAAGATCTTCTATAGATAAAGAAATATGCATTGACAGTTATATAAATAGGTATAGAGAGGAAAGAAAGGCGGTTAGGGAGGATAGAATTAGAGAGGGAGAGATGGAGGGGAAAATAAACAGGTACCTTTGTATTCTGGTGTTATTTTTGAAAATGAGTGTACATTAAAGCCACAGCCAAGACATCTTTTATCTTTTTAAAATCTCTTTTGAGCTCTGATTTCTGGGACTTTAAGAATGTGCCACTGTACCCAGCTCATTTTTGGCACATTAAAATCAGGTATAGAGAGACAATAGTCAAATGTATGGTCCAATAATTGCTCCCATGAAATAGATTCCAATAAAATTAATGTATGTAAGTAATAATCTTTATTTCTGCTATGTGGATGGGAGAATGAGTCATAGACACACAAAACAAAGCCTTTATCTTTTTATATAAAGCCAAGAGAAGCTTTGAACTACTGATCTTACTGCCTTTACCACCAAAATGCTCAAATTAGAGGTGTGTATAGCCATGCCTGGATCTAAGTCTTCAACTTTAAAGATAGATTAATCTGCCTACATTAAAAACCTCATAGGAATATGCTATTCCTGCATAGAGTACATATAAATCATATTACAGAATGCAAGATATTTATCATGTATCACTATATGCCAGGCATACATCTAAATATTTTGGATGTTAACAAGTCTAACTGTATCAATAACCCTTTGAGTTGGTGGATTGTTGAGAATAAAACCAGCCATAACCCCAGATATCAGAAGCTTAACATAACCGGGCATGGTGGTGCACGCCTGTAATCCCAGCACTTGGGAGGCAGAGGCAGGCAGATTTCTGAGTTCAAGGCCAGCCTGGTCTACAGAGTGAGTTCCAGGACACC
>BDUI01016574.1:6375-31206 GCA_002335545.1 Apodemus speciosus
GACAAAGAGGTATTTAAAAGGTATATCTTTTCATAATTAAAAATTTGATTTTTTTTTCATCCAAGTGACTTCTTGTCCACTATTTCACCATAAGAGGTGGCATGCGTTTGGAGTTTACACATTACCTGACTCTTTGGAGTGGTTCCAGTGTTGAGCCCATGGAGAGAGACTAATTCTGTGCCAGGAGGCCAGCATCAAAGGTGAGCAGGTGGACGCGTGAACAGGAAAGCTTAGAGAGCTACAAAACCCGGGAGAGCATGGAGCCACCGGAGTCAGCGAGAAGCCTTGGAAAGTTAGAGGAGATCTGCACATCCAAATGGCAGGGAAAAGGAGAAAAGGACTGAGAAGGAAGCTGCGTGTAATAGGACAGTCTAAGGCTCAGACAGAGAACGAGGGACAGGCCAAGAGGAGACATGCCGTGGAGCGGCCTCCTCCACAAAGAGGAGATCTGTAGATGAACTTTGCTCAGGATTAGTGACAGCTTCCCCCACAAACTGAGAGGACACGTCTAGGAGGGCATGCAGGAAAATAAGGTGAGGGGGATTGTCTGTTCCAGCCTAACTTGCTGAGGAATTAGGAGGAATTCAGAACAATAAGACCAAGATCTTTTTATCTTACCTGTGAAAGATTCTGTAGTGAGTTTCTGATRTCATGCAACACTCTCCGCAACTGCATCTCGATGGCAGAYGGAGGGTTCACAGGGCAGGGCCTGTATGGGGGYGCAGCATGTCTGTGTGAATAGGAACACCCAAAAGRAGAGAAGGCGCTACAGGCGGCACCTGGTATGTTGGGGACACTGTGGGCACTCAGAGTCCTCATGTGTTCACACAGGGGCCTGTCCTGCCACTCAGAGTGGACAGAGTGAAGGGAGCAGGTGGACTGGGATATTGGAGCAAACTGTGGGCAGGGAGCAGTCCTTCCATGGTGGCATTCCTCCAGTCCTGTCCCCTCACTCTGAAGGGCTTCTTCTTTCTTCGCAGAGGATGGTGGGATGAAGATGGTAGACTTAACCAGAGACTGGCCACCATGGTCGGGCCCTTGCTTTTCCAGGTCTGGTCCCTCTTCGGGGGTGTACTTGTAGGTGAAGGACGGCGGGCTGCACCTGCTCTCTTTTCCGGGAGACAAGCGCACGTTGACAGAAGACACGACCCTTACTGGGCTCAGTAAAGTGGTGGGCAATGACTGAGACCTTCTTAGAGGATAGCCAGCTTTTGCAAGCAAGTACCTTTGTTTYAACAGATCCTTTGATTTTATTAGGCTACGCCCTACTCTCTGGCCAGACATACTGCAGACCTTCATTTGAGCTCTCTGTAGGGCAGTGTTCACTCTGTCCACAGAAGAGGGAAACCCRGTTYTCTTTTCAGAGCTCATACCGCTGCCCTGAGCTTCAAAGGAAGCCAAGGATCTGAGAATATGGTGTGTGGTRTACTGGGCAAATTCACATTCACTGCCTTTCTCCAGATCACTCTCCCTACTCCCTTCCCGCAGGAGYGCTTCAGTGGCCGCCAGCAGTGGCTGCTCCTCTGCTTCTGTAATCTGAGGACCAGGCACACGTGGACCCTTCATGGACTCATCGTTCCCAGCATTCTCTGCAGTCACACATGGAGGGAAATCTTGGTTGTCTGCTTTTCTTTTCTCAGCATCTGTTACCACCTTTGTTCTTCCTTTCTGCAGAGAGGCAAGGGACTCCTCCTCTGACTCATTAAAGTAAGGCTGGTCTTGTGCTGTCGGAGTCACGTGGTCCTCACCAAGCGATGTGACAGTTGTTTCACTGTCACAGCTGTCAGCACTGCTCCCCATGGCTTGCAGGGATTCCTGAACCTGGGAAGGGAAGCATCTGTGAGGCTGAGGATGCAGTCAGAGTCCCCACTGACAAGACTGCAGATGGAATGCCCCGACTCAACCCTCACCGTTTGTAGCTATCCTGGTTTTTACCACCCTGCCCCCCACTTACTTATCAAGTTGTCTCAGATTTATTTTTCTTACATTTCCTTTCCAACACATGAAACTGACAGTTGGACAGAGATGTCTTCCTGTTCTTCCCCAACACTTTCCCTAGCTCTCACCATCTTCTCTTCATCCTGAAAGGAGCCCTGTCCCTTTTCCACAGCTGACCTGGATCACCTTGCTCCACAGCCAGGGGTCTCTCAACAGTTTCATCCCAGGTTCTTCTGGATCARACTTCTCACAGCACGGTCCCGTCCCTAGCCTTGATCAGCTTAGCTCCTAAGCTGATGTTGAGACCTAGAGGCCTCTTCAAGCAGGGGGTCAAACTTACTTCAAAACCCAGCCAGAGCCGTATCTCTCCTTCCYCATCACTAACACATGCCTCAGGCTGCCTTTACCTTGTTTGTTTCATCACAACTACATACGCTCTTCCCTTTGCCCAATATTTTGTGCACCGCATTACTCTTTATTTTAAATGCATGTAATACACATAACCTGTCAAGTATCATATCTTAGCCCATTTTAGTATGGTCTTTAGTATGCTCAGACCATTTATATAAACTTACAAGCAAGCAAAATCATCTCAAATGAATCCTTCTTTTTAATAAAATATTGAGTATCATGTACTTTATTGAATAATACAAATGGGAAACAAAATCCTATCAGTAGGAGAGAGACAGACGGCCACTCTGTGCACATGGTGGAATGCAAAACCTCAGAACACAAAGCACATAGAACCCTGGACACGCGGTGCACTACACGCAGAGCCCTGCCCACTTGCTTCCAGGAACACACACTGGATTACACGCACTGTTACTGCTCTGTAGCATGAGAGGTCAACCAAACACTCAACTCCAAAGATGTCTATGGAGCAGACACCACTCTCACAGTACGGTAAAGCTGCAATGTTTAGATCAAGGAATTACAGCCTGGAACAGATACCATGTGCYCTTATCAATACATTTTACATCACGCTTTCAAATGACTATCATTTTTCCATTTTAGCTTGAATAATTCTCCTCAGTGTTTTCTTTAATAGTTTTTCGTTTATTCTCTTGAGAATGTCCTGCATATCATACAATGAATTATGATCACAACTACATCCCACATCTTCACTCCAACCCCCTCCAGAGCCCCACATCGTGTCTTCTTCCCAACTTCAGATCTTAATGTTTTCTCTTGGTAACACACTGAGCACCAATCTTATCCATATGTACATGGGCTTAGGGTTACCCTAACTCTGGAATATGGTCAACCTACTAGTGGCCAGAACCCCCAAACGAAATGAGCCAACTACCAAAAGCTCTCCTAGGGCGGACCCTTGTGAGCCCTCCTCCCACGTGGCTGTTCCTGTGTCTCCTTGGGTGTGACTCTGTGTACCTACCAACCACCAGCTCAAGGGTATGAAAAGCACCTACTTTCTGAGTTACCTAAAACATCTTAATTTTCATAAAAGTTCATAGAACTAGCAGGAATGTGAGTTTTAAAATAAACAATATTTASTATAAAATACTGGAATATAATAACTATAAACAGATAAAAAACATCAGACCAAGCAGTTTAAAACCAAAGTAATTTAGTCACTAGAAATCAAAACTAAGATTTATTTTTTTTTTTATACCCAGAGGTCATGAATAAGTAAAACCTGAAATTTAGAGTCAAATATGTAGCCAAGATCTACATTTCAGACATGGTTATTCTTATTCCCATTTGATAGACTACCTTACAATATGACACAAGGACAGACCAACTACCTTAAAATGAGGGTAATGAAAGTGCTGATTAACGGAAAGGGAAACCCGTACCTGGAGGTGGTTGAGGGAGAGGCAGTCTGTGGAATCCTCGGCAAAGCCGCTGCTGTCGGARTGCTGACTGGCAGTTCGCAACAGATGATCTGTCAGTAGGAACATACTATTAAACAAAACCAGTGCCTAGGCCTGCGGTGGCAGTGCCATCGTCATAGATACAGTCCCCAATAGAGCAGCACAAACTACTTACGAAAATCTGCAGCTTCAAAGCACAGCCAGGAACTCAAGTTCAAATAAAAGCTAAGTCAGGATTTCTGTCAGAAACCCTCAACATTCATTTGCTARGTAAGTGCCAATGGCAAAGTATTTGATAACACTGATTACCACAARTGTAAATTGGATGAAATAAAAATAAACAATTTACAAATTATGYAAATCTATAAAAATGGTTAAGAAGTGAAATTAGAAGTTTACATGCAAAATTCAGTAAAACATTCTGTATCTTCCTATTTGAAAGAATGAAAGTAAGGGCTATAAACTAAATCACTGGAAATACAGGGAATTCAAGTATCTCTAGTGTTTCTTATGATGCAARTATCTGTGTTAGGAAATTATTTTTCATAACAATTAAAGAGAAGCCAAAGATTCAATTAACATATAACATTGCTAATTTTGCAAAGACATGTTTATCATTATGTCTCAAAATTCTTATTTCTAAATATATATACATAAATGTTCTTTTATGAAAGATACTAGATCTATAAATAAATATATGTTCTTTTACATAGAGCAAGCAAGATGCCTTTCTATCTATATCATTTTTACCACAGAAGGAACTTTCTATCTCTATTTTCAAGGCTTTGTGAAATTCTYGCAGAATTTCAAAAGCAACAGGCTAACTACAGTGTTTACCAAATAATCTAAACCAGATAATATGACTAAATAAAATCCAAAATTAAACTTCACTCGGGTTTAAAAACATCTTGCTGCAATTTGAAGGTTCAAGAAATAGTGATTATATCCCAATTAAAAACAGAGAAAAAAAACCTCAACAGTGTTATGATATTAATAAAGCTGTATAATGAGTTAAAGAAATGTTCTATCTCCTTAGCAAACCTAGAAATGTTGGGATAACGATGGRACTGAACTGTCACAAACTGTTCCCAGCAGTCTAACTGGGCACTGCATTCCTTCAAAACGAACTTGCCGTCTAGCCAGAGCAGCAGCTGCTRACTCTCTGCGTGTGTTTTCATGGCTCCGTTCTATTTTGTTTTGTTTATAACTACACTGTGAGCCCATGAAGACAGGAACTTTACTTATTCTCAATGTTCTGGTATGGAGAATAACATGGCAATGTTTGCTTAATGACTCAGTGGTAACTTTCAACAATTAAACAGTTATATAAATGATCTAGAAATTGAAGGGCCTATTTGGTAGGGAAAAGGGACCGTCTACGAAGAACAGAAAAGCCAGACTCAGTTTCTTCAAAGATCTGCTGACTGTGCCGGCACAAGGTCTGGGCCGGCTCTCCCCAAAGCCGAGCAAAGCTGAGCACCATGTGTTCYGCAGTGTGATTGGCAGTGCGACTGAGCAGGCGTCACAGYGGGCGTGGGGAAGTGACGAGCACAGAGAGCTCAAGTTCCTTCTTTGCTTCATGGTGCAAAGCAGTAACTTCTCTCTCTGCAGCCTAGGGTCACAGTCCTCCACTGCACAGCGCTACTCCAGGAGACGGTAGGAATGTATTCTCAGAGCTRCAAATCACACAGGCAATGCTCTGCTCACCTACAAATCCAGAGACCGACAAGYGGAGCTTGAGGCCAGCCTGAACTRGAGAGAAAGGCTTTGGCTAAATATAAGTGAACATTCTAAAAGGATAAACATCGCAATCTAGGTCTTTAGGCAGATGTTTCTGGTCCCATGACATGCATAGTTCTCTTGGGCTAAGAAGATGACTCAGCAGTTAAGAGCATTTATTTTTGCACAGGACCTGGGTTCAATTCCCAGCACCCATATGAAGGTTCACAAACAACTGTTAACTCTGGTTCCAGGAGATACAACACCTCCCTCTGGCCTCAGTGGCACTACTGGTGCACAGATGTATGTGCAAGTGAAACAAGAAAGAAAGCAAAAGCATCAGTAAAGTACTTACTGATAAAGTAAGTTAATTTTATAAAATGAAACCACAGTTCTTTACTAGAGAAATTTAGACCTAATGATTAATCCTCAGTTCTGAAGACATAAGATATTACCTTAATTTAAAAGTTAGATGAAACATTTAAGAATGAACCGAGACAAAATACGGAAACCATCTGTTTAGTATCAAAATCAGTATATTCTCTTCTAGATTTTCATGAAAAACAGTTGTCTTCTTTAAAAAGGCCAGTGTAGGACTTCTAGGAATGTGAGGCTGCTAGTAAATGCTGGCCGGGCCCTGAGCTGAGCTGCTGACCCTCTCTCTCTGTGAGACAGCGTCCCTGCACTGCGACCAGAGGAGGGCGCTTGCGGAGTTGACCAGTGAAGCCAGCTGTGCCTTGTTTCTACCCTACTGGTGAARGGAGTATGCTGCTAATTCTAACTATGACATCAGGGCCAGTCTGGGATGTACCACGCTCCCACGATTCCACAGGCTACCTTCCAAAATGGACCAATGTCACTGTTTCCTGTGACCCTCTGTCACAACCGCACACGAGAGTCTCTTTTCCTATTACTTTATTAATGATTTACTGATGAATGTGTAAATGCTTTTGTTCGTGGCCTCATAAACAAGAGCCTGAAGACTGGTGAGGAGGAGACACTCCAATCTGACCATCGACTGAATATGTCTTCCGCAGTACACACAGCTTGCCTACGACAACTTAAAGGAAACTTGCTATACTCTATCATCCTCTGACACATCACGAGTTAGTTGCTTTACTCAGTAGTCCTCTGCCTACTCCCTTTATACTTCAGAAGCAGATATATTTATTTACATACTTAAGGAAGAATATCCAAGGAGAAACTTCATTTTGTGTCTGACTAAAGCTGAAATGACTAGAGGCTCCATTTTTTAATGTCAAACAACAACGAAAGAAAAGTCACATGCAAACTGTTCCTCAGGAAGACTAACATGTAATTTTCTATTATAAGAACATACATATAAATTTTTGTTATAAAAAAAAGATGGTTTGGTATGTGCGAAGTTTAAAAAATAAACAGTCCTACCTTCAGTGGTCATTTAACTACTTCCTCTTTCTTTCTCTAAATATCAAATGCTTTGAAAATTTAAAACCAGACAGCATTTTCTAGTTGCAAGTCAAAGTGTAAGGAGTGGCTCCAAAGGTCCTTTGGTCAATAATTAATGGTTCAAGAAAAGAGCAGAATCCACAGCCACTCACCTTTGACCCACGCCTTTGTATTTAACTTGCTTTAACTACTGCCAGCGAGTGTTTGACAAAGTTATACTACATAAACTATATACTTACAAGATATATTTGCATGAACTCAGAAACAGAGTGTCCAATCATAACAATGTAAAAGTAGTCATAACCTATTTCAGTCCATGTGCAGATTTGAAAACTAGAGCACCCAGAAATTTGTAATGAGGTCATTGCAGGATAAATAATCTAGTATAAGTTTGTAAGCATAAAAGTCTTCCCGATAAAAACTCCACAAAATTATATGCTGAGCTGAGAGCATGACCACCGTGCGCCCTCATCTTTTCCCACTGACTGCTGCTGCACACACTGAGACGCTCTCTCCTCCTCAGCTGACCACACAGAGCACCTGTAGGAAACAGTGGTCAGTGGGCCACTTACCTCTTTTTGACTTGGCAAGACTTAGCTGGCAAGTGGCTGGCACRTGGGGTGCTTCTCCTTCTGTGCTCTGGACCTAAAAGAGAATCATCCATAGTTAAAACTAAGAGAATCTATGGCAAAGAAGGGTGTCTCTTGATAGTTGTTCATTAGACAAGTCAGTCTAACTGAAGTGCACCAAACATTATGTAGGCACTTTGACTCAAAACTGTCAGCATGTTCCGCACCTCGGGTTTCCCGACCTACTTCCCCACAGACATGCAGCACTCAACTAGGTAACTGGCAGGGAAAAACTGCATATAAAGCAGCTGCACATATACAGACATATACAAACTCCACACAGAAAGACTGTTTTTTAAAAGCTGCTATATGTGAAAGATGGCCCACACCAGGAGGTTGCCCCAAATGTTAAATGTTAAAGGAGTTCCAATATGAGGAAAAATGCTCATCTGTGCATCATAGGACGTGCTGACTAAGCTGTACTTGAGGCAAATACAAGTTTGGTATCTGTGTAAGTAGGACACCATGTTCCCACTGCTAAATTTCCCGAAGTCCCCCAGTTTGTGGCGTCAATTGTTACTCGTGTATAAGAATGTTCTGTCCTGACAAAAATGTTCTTTCAAGATATATTGGTATTTTAAGTGGAAAGGAAATCTTAATATAACTAAAATCTTGAAGAGTCTTATCCATAAAATTCGCTCTAAAAATTCTATTTCATGGAAGTATCAAACCTAGAAAAGTGGCCTTTTTCCTACCTGTACAGCTGTATCAAGATTTAGGAAATTTTGATTCTAAATGCCATCCTCATCCTGTGGAGACACTACCTAGCTATTCTAGTATGGCTAACTTGTATCAGGAGTCAACATTTGAGGAGGCATTTGTCCATTTCTACCACTTTGCCACATAAATGGAAACAAAATGGTAAGATGCAAATTTTTAATAGTGAACACATCAATGAACAAATAACTAACACACTTTTGACTTGAACCCTGGTATACTTGGAGCTATCAATTAATTAAAAAATAAGAAATATCCCAAAGGAATGAAAAGAAGGTCAACGTACACCACACACAACCACTATACATACACATATGCAGAGAGAGAGAGAGAGAGAGAGAGAGAGAGAGAGAGAGAGAGACAGAGAAAGAGACAGAGAAGAGACAAAAAAATCAGGAAGACAGAAAACACACATACTCATATACCGCCACCACAGAAATTAATGATAATACTCCCTTGTTCAGAAATTTGACTTGCGATGACTTTTGTATACAGTCCCATGAACCTATAGCTATGACCTGAAGAAACTGAAAGTAGTGACCGTTTAACACTATCCTGAGTATGACACATAAAGTAAGCCTTACTTTTATTTGCTACTACTTAAAAATTATATTATTCAAAGCAGCAGATACAAGTCCAACCGGAAAACCATTGTTTTAAGTGCAAGGGAACAGAACGCATTTTCTTTTTATATTCAACAAAAGGCCTATTATTAGCTGCTACTCTGGCCCAGCCTAATACAGATTTCTAAAAAACAACCATTAACTAGACTGAAAGAACACAGAAGAAATCCAGATAACTATATCTATCTCAGGAATCTCAGCTCAGACACAACAAATTACCATCTCCCACTTTATAGATGTAGGATTATAAAATATTCTATTTCCTTAGAGATAAATTAACCACAAAGTGGTGTGGATTTAAAGAACATGCTACCTTCTCTAGCCATCTATCCTTCTTGATGTTATTCTAGGAGAAAATATTTCTCCCCTTACTACAAAGCCCCTCATCAATGCAAGACAGGCTCTGACAGTGGAGAGGGTCATGTTTACTTAGACAACTGCTAATGTCAGAAAGAATATTCTCAGCAAAATCTTACTGTATTAAGACTGTGAGTAATGATCTATTCTTAGTTTTACTGGTCACAACTATGCAAAAGTCATATTTGAGTGTAAAACCATGAAGCCAATGCAGAATAAAGATCTACTCAGCAAGCATGGTAAACTGGCCCCATACTCCAGATAGCCTTTGATTAAAGTTTTACAAATATAATCAAACAAAACTGAAGTCAGTAACAAGTAATAGGTTTTTATCGTACAATTCTTTAAACTTTAGGTAAGTTCAAAACTTCCCATAATAAAAGGAAAACAAACAAAATACACATTAAGCCAAAACAACAAAGTTGCTCGGCTTTCTGCATTAGCGTCCAGCTATCATGGCTTCCATCTCTTGACGGCAGTGCTCATTCAGCCCTTCCTCTCAGGACCGAAACAACACTAACCACTCTTGTCATTTTAACATACTAATACAAAATAATGCTGAAATAAAATTTAAATTAGAGTCTTAGAAATTACAATTCTGTGTGGTATCACAAAAAAGAAAGAAACAAACAAACAAACAAAGAAACTAAGGAAGAAACTAAGGAAGAAAGAAAGAAACTAAGGAAGGAAGGAGAAGAGAAGATGTGGGATGCAGGTCAAAGGAGCCAGTCCCGAGTTCAAGTCTTTCCAACCACTTACTAGCTTCTAAGAACTATCTGTGCTATTTATTTTGGTTTTTCAATTATAAAACTCTTCTACCACAAGTCCTTAAGTCAATCCAAAGTAACTGCAAAAGTAACGACCAAGTAGCAATGATAGGACAGCATCCTCAGCAGCCTTCCTTCACAGATATCAGTCTTTCTCCTGAACTCTGACATCATAGCAAATATTACTTCCCTCAGAGAGAAGATGAGAACTACTGCTAGGAAGTAATGTCTAAGTGATATGAAAGGGTAAAGGGACAGGAACTCTCCCAAACAACCTTTGTATTAGTCTATTATTCTGTAATTACTTCCAAGTTACCTTAAAGTCTATTATTCTGTAATTACTTCCAAGTTACCTTAAAGAAAAGAAAACTGCTAAGTTTTAAAATAACACACAAAGTTTGTTTCCACTGTTATGCAATTTTAAAAAGACTCAARGAATTCTAGGCTAAAAAACAAAACAAAACAAGTCAGCAAGAAACAACCCAGTGACTATCTGGGGTTTGGGCAGATAGCAACTATCAGAATTCWTATTTAAATTCCTATCTTCAGAAAACACAGCTAGTGTTTAGATAGTGGTACATGCCTGTAATCCCAATTTTTAGGAGGCTGGAGCAGGAGAATCAACCCTGGCAGCATAGCAAGATCCTGTCTAAAGAAACCAAATTCACAAATTTGGAAGGCCAAAGGAAGAATGCCACTCGCTATTCCTCAAATACCCCATTGATTTGGGGTTATTTGAACTCACATAAATAAGTAAATAGAGTAAACCCTAAAACTGAGAAGCTAAAAGTAATGTTGTATAAATACAAATGAAGATTTACAAATGGTTATTTTAGGAACTCAAGCAAGATTATGTATGCATCCAGTAACAATTATTTTTAAATAGTTCCTTAGCACAGTGAGAGGAGAGGAAGGCTCCCTCCACTAGTACAGACATATTCACAAAGCAAGAACAACTGCTCATTCAGTAGGATCACCTTAACTGTGACCCCTTCAGACTTCTGAGGTCTAACTCCATGGAGTTACCATGCTGTATTCAACAACCCTCCCCGCCCCCCCCNACAAAGTTTGTTTCCACTGTTATGCAATTTTAAAAAGACTCAAAGAATTCTAGGCTAAAAAACAAAACAAAACAAGTCAGCAAGAAACAACCCAGTGACTATCTGGGGTTTGGGCAGATAGCAACTATCAGAATTCTTATTTAAATTCCTATCTTCAGAAAACACAGCTAGTGTTTAGATAGTGGTACATGCCTGTAATCCCAATTTTTAGGAGGCTGGAGCAGGAGAATCAACCCTGGCAGCATAGCAAGATCCTGTCTAAAGAAACCAAATTCACAAATTTGGAAGGCCAAAGGAAGAATGCCACTCGCTATTCCTCAAATACCCCATTGATTTGGGGTTATTTGAACTCACATAAATAAGTAAATAGAGTAAACCCTAAAACTGAGAAGCTAAAAGTAATGTTGTATAAATACAAATGAAGATTTACAAATGGTTATTTTAGGAACTCAAGCAAGATTATGTATGCATCCAGTAACAATTATTTTTAAATAGTTCCTTAGCACAGTGAGAGGAGAGGAAGGCTCCCTCCACTAGTACAGACATATTCACAAAGCAAGAACAACTGCTCATTCAGTAGGATCACCTTAACTGTGACCCCTTCAGACTTCTGAGGTCTAACTCCATGGAGTTACCATGCTGTATTCAACAACCCTCCCCGCCCCCCCCAAAAAAAAAGGAAACAAACAAACAAACAAAGCTCCCAGCCACTAAGAATTAAAATCCGCTCCCACACCCCAACCAAAAAATGACGAAGGGTTTAGAATTTCTGGTTATCCTGGACATTCTTAAACATTTTTTGGAAGGCAAGCTGACTTTTAACTAAAACAGTCTACATACCTTTTTTCACGTATTTCATTTCTTAAATCTAAGAAGGAGGCACTCTGCTGCTTCTAGCCTGTCCCACTCAGTCTTGTCCTTGGTGAAGCTCTCTTCACACTTAAGTAGCACCCCTAGGTCCTGGTCACCTCAGGCTCCCCCCTCGCTCACCTGATTAGGCAGCCTCACCCACAGAACCAGACTGCAACATTCTGCCCAACTCCAGCCAGAGCTGCTGCTGTAGACGCCTCTCCCTGAGAGCTGGCTCTGAGAGAGAGCTCAAACTTGTATTTACTTGCTGCTCACTCGGGAACAAATGTTCTCCTCAGAGATCAGACCCCAACCAGAGTCTCAGAGAGAAGTGCACAAGCTACTCTGAATGGGATGTAAGCTAGCCTTGGGAAGACTGTTTTCTTTGTCTGCTAGTACAATTCACATCGTGCCTAAGAGGAAATGAAAATAACACATTTCCCTGCTTTATCCATTGTTCTAGAAGTTTCTCTAAAAGTTTCCAAAGGAAAAARCACAATTCTAGGAGGTTTTTTAATAAATATTTTAAATAGATATGAAAAAGCAAGGATTCATTATCCTTAAAGTTCCTCTATTTACAATAGACAAAGTTGAAAATTAATTTATTGTATGTATTTGGGAAAATATCTTACGAGGTACACCAGACCACTAGCCTAGAACTTGCTATGTAACTTCAGCTTATCTCAAACTCATGGTCATTGTGCCCCAATCATTTGGATGCTAGTTACTACCAACATACAACACCATTCTTAGTAACAACACACACACACACACACACACACACACACACACACACACACACACACACACACACACACAGTATCTAACATTCCTTAACTATTCATGGAATCTTCACTTCACAAAAGGGTTCACATGATTTTGTCATTAACGTTTTATCCAGCAGAGGGCGCAAGTGAAAGGGTCTACGAGGATAGGTAGGTGCCACCAAACTGTACCCACCATTTGACAAACCTTAAGACCCTTCCCTGTATGCTATCTGAACCCTTTCAGAGACTTGACACTTACACTTCTGCTTAGCATTTGTGAGTTCTTTTAAAATCCTAGAAATTACAAAATGGATACTGTCAACCTACTGCTGTCCAAACTGAGTCACCAGCATGTAATTTCCAGCTACTGTATAATTTGTATAGATTTGCATACCACAGTTCAGGGCTAAAGTATGGAAGCTGCCGGATCTACTGAGCATGGAGGAGTGCACAGGGAAGGTCTGAACTCGGACTCAGTCCTTAGGACTAGCTGGGCCAAAACAACACTCAACAGAAACCAACAGGACAGACAGAGCCGGGGTTTTCAAGCAGGCATCATAATCCTCCCCGCCTCATGGTACTAGGGCAGAAATCACTCTAGTAATTCAAAGAATGGAAATATGAACTACAGGGAAAAGATTTAGGGAATGTACAATATTCCACAGAACTTCTCCTAGTCCCCTTCACTTTACTCTTTAGCCATAATTAACATATAAAAATGCAGAAGCCATCAAAAACATAAATAACTCTATCAGCAACTGAAACTTCGAAAAAGATAAAAAGTCATCACTAATGTGACTGATACAAAGTGCAGCGAAGAGAACATTAGGGCACCATTATTTCTTCTTCAACCGAGAAAATGTGGTTTTAAAGCTACCAAAGCAAATCTTCCATAGTTTCAATAAGAAAAATTACATATTACAGTATGCATAGCCACAACACAGATACCTCAGTTTCTTCCTGGCTAACAGGAGACAGCAGTTTTGCACATTGCTCCTTAGGCCAGGCAGTCCCTCCCACGGCGCAGTGCCCTGTCCATACAGCCGAATCTTGTTCATCAACCAGTCCCTGTGGTGTGTCTAGGAGAGCTGAATGAAACTCCGAGTGTTTTTACATTCTTGAATTTAGATTTTATGTTAATCAGCAGGAGTATCGATATGTAAAATAAATTCACCAACTGCTTATCTGGACTTATAAAACCCCACCCTGCAGCCTTCCAGAACCCTCCTTTCCTCTGAGGCATTCACATCCCCAGTATCTATTCATAAGTTGCCTTCACTCTCACCCTGGTTGCTGAGAGCCCTGAAGACTGAACWGCAAACCTGTTTGATCTTAGCATTTTCACTGCCAGGCAATGCAATTTGGATTTGTATATACACTCTCAAGGCTCTCTGATAACAAAGCCTTAGSCCTGAGGGGGAAAATGGTTGCAGACAAAACGTCCCTGGATAGATGACAGCTGAGCCTGAGGGGCTCCACAGCACACAACTCTTGGTTTGGAAGCAGAAGCAGGAGTGTCACAGGAGGATGTGTTTCCACAGTTATGAATGTTAGTGACCTCCCTTCTATAAACACTTCTGCAGCTCCCCCCCACCCCCCCACTTACAAAGTAACCTCAGGAAACGTTTTGCCTACCTCTTCCATCTCGAAGGAGTCCTTCTGCTGCGTCAG
The DNA here is from genome assembly GCA_002335545.1 of Apodemus speciosus. NCBI lineage: Eukaryota > Metazoa > Chordata > Mammalia > Rodentia > Muridae > Apodemus > Apodemus speciosus. Next base: position 20,734 of record BDUI01016574.1, read on the forward strand.
TATGTTTCTTATGGATGGGATTGTCAGGGCTGCACAAGGTTCTTTCTCACTTGAGGCCGCCTGGGCCCTTCTCAGCTCACTGCTGCTCTCCAGCTCGCAGTGGCTGGACGTGCTGCCATCATGACCGAAGTCAGGCTCTGTAGCAGCAGACTTCTGCAGCGGCTCCTTCTCCTGACTGTGAGCCTCGCTGCTTTCCTCACTTCCCACCGGGTGGCTCACGTTACCATCTGCATCGTCAGAAAGTCTGTCTGCATCAGCGCTGTCTGTGATGGTTGAAGAACTACCTGAGACTTCTTCTGTAACTGTAGCCAGCATCGAAGACGACTCCTTCTTCTTCACAACCTTCTGAGGCTTAGGGTCACTCTTGCTGCTACCACCGTCTTCAGACAGTGAAATGCTTAGACTCCTTCCTTTCTCAGCAGAGGGGGAAGGGCTCCCTTCTCCTTTCTCTGTTTTATCAATGCATAAGTTTAGTTTTGATAGTGTTTTCATCAGACGGTTTGCAGTGTTGCTTCGAGTGAGGGGAGGAGGGGGGTCCACTGCCTCCTTGGTGGAGGTCACTGAGGACATACTTCCAATCCTCTGCAGTGGAGTTCCAGAGACTTGGGAATACAGAGAGGAAAATGCATTGGCCACAGTAGTGAGGACTTCAATTTGGCGAAATCGGCCTACAAAAGGAAAAAAGAAATGATATACTAACGTTATACATGTGTCTTATAAACAAATTCCATGCTTGTGTTATATGCACATAAACAACTCTGTGCTTATGTTATAGGTACATACAGTATACACATGCTGCTTAGAATTCTAGTAATTGACTTTACATCCCAAATATTATGAAATCATATTTTTCCTAAGTGAACATGTAAACCACTACATTCAGAGGGTAGGAAGAGGACTTTTACTGTAAAGATTAGAATATATACTTTAAGACAATTAGAAATAAGCACAAAAACTGAGAATAATACTGGAGACAACTGAACCAGCTGTTGCTCTCTAGTTAGGAATTCTTTACTGTTTGGTCACGGGCTCCATTAAGACTCTTGTAAATGCCCTCCTGAGAAAATACATTTCTAGTGTATTTTACACTGAACGGGAGAGTACAGCTCAAGCACACGTAAGGTTGATCCACAGACAACCTGGGAGGAATCCTGTTTCAAGACGCTATTTAACAGAGATAAAACAAACACAGGCAGAAGTGAAAAGACCCAACTGGCCAAGGTGTTTTAGATTTACAGAAAAGCACTTGAAATGGACTGATCTCACTTAAAATTAACAAAGCCCCTGTTCCTGCTTCATTCTTTCTTGAACAAATGCAAGTTGGAGATAAACAACAGATTCAGCACATAAATTATGGTGAGTTAGGGAGGAGGGGAAGAGAACAGCCTCTATAGACAGACAGACTGACAGACAGACAGATGGATAGAGATGAAGATATAGAGTTATACAGATATTATAACTAGAATAATTAATTTCAGAATGAGTAAAAGACCTAGTCTATTATTAACCTTATTTTTAAAATGTCAGATGCTAAAACAAAGATCATCTGGTCTAGTTGCTCAGCGTTTCAAACACTACCCTAACATCGGAGCCCGTGCTGGTCAGAATGTTTCAAACACTAACATCAGACCCCTTACTTGTCAGAGCATAGTTTGGGTTCTCTACTTCCATCCGTTGCATCTGTGCACTCAGAAACACTTTAATGTCTATGCCTCTGGCAAAGGATGACGAATTAAAAAATCTGGGAGGAATTTTAGAAGCAATATCTGGTTCATCTCGTCCGAATCCAAGATTATATAGAATTTCTTCAGGATCTTCTTCATAAAGCTCCAGCAGTTCTGAAACACTACAGCAAATGAAGAAGACGCAGACGTTAAGTGTGTGTGGGGTGCACATGGCAGCCAATCAGTCCATAGCCTATTCTCATTCCCCTTGGCTTCAGGTCTTCTCGTCACGTCACAGCATCTTTCTGTATCTTCCCATACTGTGCACTCATGAGATACACAATCCTTAGAAAGGATACATAGGAACATTTTTCTCAGGACACTAGTGTTGGAAAATCAGAAACAGAAGTTGGAAGGCCTGATCCCTAAGAACACAAAACAGACCTTCTACGGGACTGCTCACCTTAGTTTTTTGGTCATTTTTAAAGGACTCTCCAGGAAAGCAATTCAGATCAAACATAAGGAAAGAACGGGATTAAAAGGAAAGCATCTCGGGGGAGTTCGTCCAGCTTGGGTACTGAGGACCCAGCGGTGAGACCTAAGTTTTGCAGACACTTTGTTTTCTTATAAGAGGCAACTGTCTGAGCCTAAGCAACAGAGACAAGCTGGGGTCAGAGAGGCAGGGAGGAGCTTTCCCCTGCTCTTCTCTCCCCACATCCACGAGGGAAGTAGGAGGAGTAACGTGAGGAGGATATGGGTTCCCCAGAGACAACCTTGTGCCCTCATTCCACTGGGAATTCCACATTAACCTACCCTCTCACGGCAGTGATAATCCAAGCTTTGAGGGGCTTAACGAGGGAATAAGAAGAAAGGTGGAACATGTCTAGAAGACAGCTAAAGCTGCTTCAGAGAAAGAGGTGTGATGCAATAATTCCTATAGCAATTTAAAAACTGGTCCACAGGCCCACATAGTTGATTGAATTTACATTTTAAAGATCATTGGTTTAACACATTGAAAACAAATTTAGCCTTAACTATCAGGCTGCTAATGGTGGAGGTTTGTGCTGCCTCCCATGTCAGAGTTCCTCAAGGTACTCTCCAGTTTGCTTTGGTTCCTTAGAAGTAGAAGTCACTCCCCTGTGGCGTTTCTCTTTCAAGATGCTCACAACTTTATCCACTCATTATTAGATTCTAGCACTGATGTGAACAGTTACTGCTTCTTCTTTGTTTCGTTACAGGTGTCTCGTTGGTTTTTGCATAAGAAGCTGCTGTCAGCTACGGTGGCCTAGGAACCACATGGGGCCCTTTGATTCACACGCTCAGCATCAAATCCAAGACCAGCGGTGACAGGTTCAGAACCACATGGTCACAGCTTTACCAGGACTGACCTTGACACGGTACCACTGCTTTTCCCAGAGCCAGTGGAATTCATACTTCTCCCTTTCTGATGGAACTGAAGTCTTCTCTCCTTGGCCAAGATATTATTGCTATAAATATAATAAGATACCTTAAAACTTGATTTTCTATGATCCCTTTTCACTTTTAGAAAGGAGCAGACCCAAACAGGTACATACCAGTTTTCAGCTTGAGCATCAGGTTCATGTAGGTGATTGGCTACAAGTAATAAACAAACGACAGACAGACAGACAGACAAACAGAGAGCACAGCTGTTAGAAGGAGATGGCACAGCTCTGAAGAAGACAGGTTATCTACATCGTCATGGTGGGCTCGTTAGATATCCTCTACAGAAACCACAGGACAGTGAGGCAATAACTGGGCCAGCAACTTTTGGAGGCCGTTTGTACTTTCCGGCAATGCAAATCTACTTCTGGCTGAGTGTTTAAAATTAAAAAAAAAAAAATCTATAAATAATCAATTAAGTTTCTGGAACCAGGCTGATAAGGGAGATAAGCAGCATATACTGGTGCATGTTGTGCTATTAAATTTCAAAGCTGTCAATCAGGAACATCTTAAAAGTAACCGTGACTGGGTGCCATTAGGAGAACCACAATCTTCGCATATTTCTCATGTGTTTTTAAAGTCAGTATCAGCCTTTAGTGCATAATGTGAAATGCTCTATACCTTCAAATGTAACGTTTCCTTTACAAACAGCTTTAACCTACATTAACAAGGTCAAAGCAAACAGAAGCCAATGTTTAGAGTTAATTTCATCATAACTGTAGAAAAATAAAACAAGTAAGATTAATAAAATGCCTACTATAGCAGTTGAATTTTTTGTTTCTGATGTGCAAAACTGTGAGAAATTTTTGTGTCTTTATGCTTCCTACTGATAATATCGTTTGATGCCATGAAACCTCCCAGGCAGATATCAAAAGCACTGCTTACAGGGATGCTGACGGACATCTTCATAAAGTACTGACAAGATTTTTAAGAGCACTGACTTGAAAGAAGGAAGTTAAAGTTTTCAATTTTTCTTTGAAAAACATATTGACAGAGATAATGAAAATATTATTCTATGCTTTCTAGTGCTGGAATGTTCTAAATAAGTAACTCAGCTTATAAATGGGAATGAAGATCTAAAGAATAAAGGATACTAAATTCAGTGAATAAATTCACTGCATAATAAAATAAAACAAAAATCAATGCGCTCAGTCATGCTGGCTTACACCTGCAACCCCACCACCAAGGAGGCAAAAGCCAAACAACTGTGAAATTGAGGTCAGCCTGAAGCTACACAGGGAATTCTGTGGCTACAGAGTACAAACCTGTATCAAAACAAAGTAAACTACCTTTTACAATAACAACAAAATTGCTTTAAAAGAGAACCCCGATTTATATACTGGGAAGCTTTATTGGAACCTACAAAGAATTTAACGACATACTTTTACAGTGCTAAAGGAACTTGAAAGAGGCACCAGCATAATGATCTAACTTCTAACTCTATGTGGTCTTTGTCCTTTAATCTTTAACTGTCCGGGGTTAAAAAAGGAAAAATATAAGGAGAAAGACAAATCACAGCTGTAAGTGTGACATGAGTCTATGTCCCTAAACTAAACTAAGTTTCAACTTAGTTTTTCCTGTGTAAATATTTAAGCTCCCTTCCTTCTTTGGGACAGTAACCCTCTCATTTATATCACCATAGCTTTGTCATAAACAATTCCTCCACGCATGAGTATTTCAGAGGCATCCAGACAGGAATCCTACAGGTTAAGGTGGTAAAGGTGACCCAAAGTCAAGGCCTTTAAGTGGATCTCTAAGAAGCCTAGATCTGACAGTTCTTAGTTCACTTCTTAAGATAACTAAAAATCCCAAAAGATACAGTTCCTCAACAAACATACCTTCAGCTCCCAGTGACAAGTCATCTTCAAAGCTTCCTCCATTTCTCACAAGCACACCTAAAACAAGAGTGTGAAAATTCAGAAACCACACCGTCCTGCTCTGCTGCTCCCCACTAATCCCCCGCTACTGTTCAGAGTCCTTAATTAAACAAGTCAATCACAGAAGACATTATACAAAGCCTAGGGAAATATCTCAAACCTAAGTACGCTAAATGTGTATATATACATACATATATATATATATATATATTTCAAAGAGCAAACAAGCTTTTTCTCTGCTGTAAGGAAACTAGGTTTGTGGCCAGGCAAATTTTCCAGAATTCGGGACTTATACTTTATATTCCCTTATGGCTCGGAAGACATTTTGATTAGGCAAACTACTTCACCACAGAGTTCCATCGAGAACTAGGTCCCAAAGCAGCCATTCGCCTTACACCTTGACGGTCCGTCAGGACCTCAAGCCACGTTTCCCTCACACTGTGAATACTTCACCCTCACGTTGTCATCACCTGTACATTCCTGTTGTAGTTTGAACTTGAGAATTTTGTCTTGCACAGGTGCTAAAATTCCAGGTATGGCAATTTCAGTTAGCATAAGCAAAGAAATGCTGCACTGAAGTGAAACTAGCTCACTCGTGATCTTTTTCTTTATGTTTACATATCAGAGTATTTAATCAGTCTTTATGATATCTAACCGGCCAATCAGAACATAAGGATGCCATTGTGAAAAGCTTTGGGAAACAAAGTTACTAAAAATTACTATTCTTTTATGGCTTATGACAATATGCTCCCCTTCGGGCGGCTAGCTCACAAAGCCATATTGTATAAACATGATCCTCACTAGTGTAATTTACACAACACTTTCACCTACAGGACAAAGAAAGATTCTCACTTTTGAAAAAAAGACCAACTTTCTCTTACCCTTCGGCGCCCCGCCGCTTTGCTCATCCAGCGAAGCTCCCAAAGGGGTGCTGCAATCACAGAAACACGGAGCCTCAGTCTTCTGTACACCCACCTGGGAACTGTCCTCGCTTCAGAAGTACAGCTAGGCAAGCATCTTCATCAACTTAGCACTCCTCCCCCAAACACCAGGAATGTGAGTGGCTTACATAAGTAATGTCCTTCTAAGCAAGCAAATACCTGTTGTTGTCAGGTCAGTTTACCAGCAATAACTTAATCACAGGTCTGCTCTGCAGCAATTAAGAGCTGGAATGGCCACAGCATATGATATGAATTGTTATTTTCTTTGCAAAAATAGAAGAGAGAAGAGAGAAAAGAGAGAGAGAGAGAGAGAGAGAGAGAGAGAGAGAGAGAGAGAGAGAAAAAGAAACATTTCATTCAATCCCTTCTACCCAAACAAGCAACAACAACAACAAAAATACAAAAAACAGGATTAGAAGAAAGCACCATTTCAGTGGTAAGTAACCTCACTTAGTAAAACAAAACAGTACAGGAGTCAGGAAGGAGGCTCAAGAGTTCTTAACTCTTGCTTGTCAATGGAGCTGGCTGGCAGCTCGGAGCACAAGCTACGCAGCCTCTCCACCTTAACAGAAGCCTTTCTCACCAGCACAGAGAAAGAAGCCTGAGCGGCACTGTCCTCTTTTAATTTCTAACAAGTACACATTTTCCTCTCCGTTAACTTTGGATGTCCTCAGCTCAGCTCGGAATTGGACTCAAGGATCAGCCAATGCCGATTTTCCTCCCTCAAGTTTGTAGTTCAAACACAAATGTCTCAGAGTTGTTTTCAAACACAAAGATATCTTAACTTTTCTCCAAACAACTTAGATTTGTGACTTGAAGCACGGAAATATTCTTTTCTTCTGAAGGCTCTAGTCTGTGATACAGTCTTCAGTTTCTCAGTAATAGTTCATACATGCTAACAATTTACATTAGAAGTAGGATGTATCCAGCTTCAAAGAAATGCTACTAGATGCCAATTAAACATGCAAGCAAATACAAAAGCAAGGTGGTTCTCTGAAACGTGCTTTTGAGATGTGAGTTGCAGAGGACTCATCAGCAAGTACAATACGGGCACTGAAAAAACTTCAGTTCTAGGGTTTTGCAAACATTTCACATTTGTGTCATTAAAAATCTTTTTTCCCCTGGTAGCTCTTTCCTTAGTTTGGCCCAAACACTACATCTGTGTCCACAGCTGCCCATGGTGTTCTTCACTAACAGAAAATGGCAAGCAGGCAGACTGTAACCGGCCTTCTTCAAAAGCAAGTTCTATACTTCTAGACACTCTCCTCAGAATCCCACGAGAATCTCTACTGCTTCTTAGACATTGTCAAGTCATTTGGTTAGTGAAGAAAAAAAGTTATCAGAAAAAGACTCCACTGGAAAAGGAAAAACATGACATCTTTACCCAGAATATGGGTAACAATGAGAAAACAGTATTGCAGAATTTACCCAGGGAGGAAAATGCTCTTTCAGACCATCTGCACACAATATACAAACTATGGTGATGCTCAGCTCAGGTACACAGGAAAACTGCTCGTGCACTGGACAGGGGTAAGGATAAGAACAAGGAAGAAATCTGCGAGAGGATTCCTTAGGTAATTATATAATCTGTGCACGGTAAGTTTAGCAATGACACTTCTGGGAATTTTCTGGACCGAACTTGAGTTCTGGTCAGTGTTAGCATTAGCCTACTTCATAGACCTAAAAACTGTTTTTATTTTCTGTCTCCTTGATATGATTTCTTCTATAACCTCAATTTGTGATTTTTCTCTTGTTCTTCCATTTGAAAAACATTCTTTGAGATAAAACCCTAGAAACTTTAAGACCTGTTTTAATCTGTAGGCCAATAATGTATTAAGGAATGGATTTTTAAATGAGACCAAGATGTAAACTTTAAAGACCTGAATAAAAGCAAGGTTAGACTATTCTCTTCACCCCTTGATGTGGAAACTTCAAAGACACTGCTAAGTTCTCTCCTAAAAAGTTTTAAAGATGTACATTTAAAATTTCAGCCTTCTCAGGCGGATTTCTGAGTTCGAGGCCAGCCTGGTCTACAGAGTGAGTTCCAGGACAGCCAGGGCTATACAGAGAAACCTGGTCTTGAAAAAATACCCCCCCCCAAAAAATTCATCCTTCTAATTTAACATTGTTCCGATGGCGAGCCCCTGGCACACACACTATTGTGCTTTGTAAAGGCCATATTCTTGTAATTTGGAAACAAGGGGTTAAACTAGGCTGGGTGGCTAACCTAAAGACTTCTTGAAGCAATATATTCTCTGTGCACCTTTAAAAGGAACGCCTATACATCCCATAATATTTCAGACAAGTCTATGACACCTAAGTAAAATTGTGCAGTTAACAATCAGCCTGGCTCCAGTCATTCACTAATACAGAGACAGATATTGGTCTTTACAGGAAAAAAATAATACCATATGTGAGTCACTTTCAAAAAGAAAAAGAAAAAAAAAACCCACCAAATAATCCCTAGGATAAACAGAATTTGAGAAAACAATAATATGCCCAGAAGCAAATGCCAACAAACGTTTAAAAGCTGTAGTCTTTATACAAGATTTTTCAAAGAGCAAATAAAACACATTTTACTTTAGTCAAATTTACTTGTAATACAACCCATCTCCTCTGTATTTTATCAAACATTTTTGTGCAGGTTGCCAAAGTATGTAACTAAACAGACTCATAAAGTATGAATGCCTTCAAAGCTCCATTTCCTTCTGCAAATTCCAATGCCATCTGACAAACCCGAGTCCAAGGAGTTAAACTCCAAGGGGCAAGTTGGCTACTTTTAATAGTTCCCCTGAGAGACATAAGGCACACAACCCAAATTAAACCCCAGCTAGTGTAGTTAAGTAAATTAAACTCGTCTATAACACGATTGAAAGGAAAATGATTCCGTGCCAGATATGCAGATGCCAAAATAAAGAAAAATAAAGCGTCCTGCGAAACATCAAAATTCTTTGCAAGAGAAACCGTGACCAGCCAAAGTAGCATCACTGTGACTTGTTTTAGTTTCTGATCTGCTGCTGACATCATGCCCGGACTACTGAAGTCGTAACTGTAAAGTCAACTCGGTCACCAAATAAATAATCAGCGGCCACAGCACTTCCAGTTCTAATCGCTTCTAGAAGGAAGCTATCGGCCGGCTCACTTTCCGGTTCCTAGCTTACAGCAGCCTCGGGACCCAGAGACAAGGTCGAACCCCTCGCTTCTTCCCGCTTTACTCACCGGCAGTCTTTGAGCCATATCGCGATCTTCTCGTTGGGCACGTTTCCTGCGGAGCAGAGCGAAGGGACAGCTCGTTAGGGACCCCACACATAAGTACTCAGAGGCTGTGCCATCCTGACACTCCCTTGCAGGAGAATCTGCCCGGGGCACCCCACAGCCTCGGAGAGCCTTGCCGGCGCCCGACCCAGAGGAGCCAGCCGGCAGCCAGGTGCACTTGCTGGCGCTGAAGCGCGGGTCACGCGTGTTTAAAGGTCGGGGGCGTCCGGTCCCCGCACCCGGTGGCACGGAGCACGTCACCTCCCCGATCGCACGTCCCTGTCCCGCGCACCGACCTCGCCCCGCAGCTGCCGGCAGCTTCGCGCCTGGGAGGTCCTCCTCGTCGTCCTCGTCCTCGTCCTGCGTCGTCGTCTCTGTGGACAGATCCTCGGTCTCCGACGCCTGCCAGGAGCTGCGGCACTTGGCCCAGGCCTTCCTCCTGCGACTCGCCACTTGCCACTCCAGTTCCTCCTCCGCCTCCGCCGACAGGGGTCGGCTCATGGCCGCGCCGGGGGCTCCGCGGGCCCAGCCCGAGTCTGCGCGGGACACAGCGGCGGCTGCGGGGACCCCCGCCGCTGCTGTCAGCGCCCAGCCGGGCAGGGGGCCCAGGGGAGCCAGAGCGGGCGCCGCAGGAGGAGGGGACGGGGACRGGGGTGGGGAGGGAAGGAAGGGAGGGAGGGGCGAAGGGCCGGCGCTTCACGTGAACCCGGCCTGGCGGGGCGCAGGAGCGCGAGTGGCTCCGGCAAGCCGGGTAGGCGCCGAGCGCCCGCCCGGCCGGGTCCCGCCCTCTCCAAGACCCCGCCCTATCCCCTTTCTGGCCACGCCCCCCGCTAATGCACAGTCCAGCCCCTCGCAGCTGTGCGCCCCGCCCACGAAGGAGTCCACGCCCCCTTCCGGTGGCTGCCTCGCGGGGAGGTGAGGACGAGAGTCGGGGCGGAGCTCGGCCTGACCGGCTAGGAGCCGAACCGCCCCTTCGCGGTTGCCTCAGGAAAGAGCCAGATTTGTTTGTTTGTTTGCTTACAGCCTTTCCTTCTCTCAACTCCTCTCTCGTCCAGAAATAGAGGTAAAGTGCCAAGGCCAAGTCTCATAAAACGCCCCCGCGTGCAAACAAGTGACTGGGCTGCTGAGACTTAATTAGTGTGGGATGCCTACAGGATTCAAGATTTGGCAAGGATGAAAGAGAAGTAGGTTGTCCTGTCACCTTGTCAAAGCTTCCCCTAGTGGTGCTTGAACGTTTGAGTAACTTGCATGTCCTGGTTATGTGAGGTATGAAAA
>BDUI01016578.1:17313-27941 GCA_002335545.1 Apodemus speciosus
AGCTCTTCTACACGCAGCTCAGATCTGCAGACTCAGCTGCCATCCTCCTGCCTCAGCTGGATTAAGAACAAAATCCCCAGTCCCCCCTTCCCCCCCCCCAACCCGCCAGGGGGCTTTCACGGAGGCCTGGTTGCTTCCCACTTATCCTTGAAAGCTCCACGTTCTAGCCTTGCCTAGTCACTGCCAACCCTGGGCCCCAGTCATTTCCTGCTAGTGGTTTTTAAGCTTGGCTGGACTCAGCTGGCCGACTTTGTAACAAATCCTGAAGCCTTGGACTCCAGGGGGAAGGGAGGAGATTCTGGGATGCACCCTGAACAATGAATCCACCAGGAGACTCTCATGTGACCAAGTTGGAGAACCACTGCTTCAGACAATTWTGTTCTAAGGCCAGAGGCCCAGGAATCTRTGCTAAAWCCACYAACAGCAAATACTTGGTTTTGTTGCAAAAATGTATCAGGATGCAGCAAGCAGAGAAGCTAACAGCGCTGATGGAGTGGTTTCCAGGCAGTAGCCTGTGCTCTCCGCCAGGCTCAACGGAAAGGAAACATGTTTGCTTTTGCCCTCACCTCCAGTGACAAATGAGCRCCGGAGAGATGGCTCAGCCATTAAGGGCACCTGTTCCCGCAGAGGTCCTGGGTCCTGTTCCCAGCACCCACAGGGTGGCTCTGTATTCCAGTTCCAGATGTTCAAATGCCCTTTTYTGACCTCCATGGGCAGCAGACACACAAGTGGCACACATACACGCATGCCAGTAAAACTCATAAAATAAATATCGCTCCAGATTGAACAATAAATGCCATGATCTAGCAATCAATAAATGTCTGTAYGAAGCCGGGAAGAACCTCGGATCTGAAGCTGCAGGAAGCTCACTGGTTTAGAGTGCCTTTGTTCTTACASAGCTTGTGCAGAGTCACATGCAAGCCAGATTACAGCCGCCTGGACCTCCAGCTCCAGGGGATCTGACACCCTCTTCCAGGCTCTGCGGGCCTGTAGACAGAAACATACACATAATTTAAAATGGCCTAGATTTGCTGGGCATACTGGGCAAACCAGATTTCACGGTGAGCCAGGGTGAGACCCACAGTGATAGAACATGCCAGGAGAAGACAGAGTTCTGAATCTCAGACAAGGTATCACTATGCATTCCAAGTCAGCCTCCAACTCACAGCAATTCTCCTGTCTTAGCCTCCCAAGTGCTGAGATCACAGGTGTGGACTGCAGCACCCAGCTTCAGAATCTAGAGATGTTAGAAGCTGCAAGGCCTATTTCTGGCTGCGTGTGGGATAGCTGTGTGGTAGATGGTGTGCATCTGTTCTTGTTATTTGGGAAGTGCATGGAAGATTTGAAGGGGTGTTCACCGTGACTGTAGGGTCCCTGATTACTGTGAACCTATGTCACCGTGGCAGTTCAAATCATTTATTGGTAACGCTACTTTTTAGAGTACTGACCAGGGTTTATGTGTAGTAKGTGGCCACTTCTCGGGTCATCAGGGAGAAATGCTGGACTCTCCTGGTGAACATGAGGGTGAGGAAGGGCAACCTTCAGCTGTGTGCATGCTGCTACTCATTTCTGACTGGCTGACGGTTCCAACACGTGGCACACAATCACAGAAGCCTGCCCCTAAGGTTGCCCCATAGTGCTTCTGCTCCATAGACGGGGTATATAGGACTAGTGAAACTGGATGTCCACAAGAGGGCTCTCTAAACTCGGATGACAACCAGTCCATCTAACCTTACCTTAGGAGGGCAGTGTTTTCTCTACAGGGTCCTGAGGCATCTGGGCGGACTCGTCAGCCCACCTTTTAAAAAAATACAATGACCCCTCAAGGACACTGCATCCTGGGTCCTGCTTAAGGTTTTACATCCATGCTAGGACTTATGTGTCTGAGTACTTTTTTGGAAACTTGGTTTTGCAACAGCTCTGGTGATCTTAGAACACACTCTGCTGGAATTCAAAGTATGAACCACCACCAAGGTTTAAATGAGCTCTCCCATCTCACAATTGACAAATCCTTACTGTGAGGCACTGCCCACCAACACACTTTAAAAAAAAAATGTTTTATATATATGTGAGTACACTGTAGCTGTCTTCAGACACCCTAGAGGGTGGCAGATCCCATTACGGATGGCTGTGAGCCACCATGCGGTTGCTGGAATTTGAACTCAGGACCTCTGGAAGAGCAGTCGGTGCTCTTAACTGCTGAGCCATCTCTCCAGGCCCACACACCACCTCCTAATCACTTGCTTAGTGCAGTGATTTGGCTAAGTAGCCAACAAGTAGTTTATTTAGCTCAGTAGCTTCCCACCCAACAACCAGAATGTGACTCCCTTCAGGGCCCTAGATTAGTAAAGAAAATAACTCCCCTGGTCTCCGTGTGAGCCTACATCCCCCACACTGGCTGCAATCTTCCTACTGGGAGTCCTCCCAACCTCAGATCATTTGCAGGGAAACTCTGTATAGATGTCTGAAGCTGGCTCACCACCTCCCGGCCCAGCAGTCCTTACAGAAGCCTCCAGGCTCCTCTGCCCACAGGCCATCACAAACAAGATGCCAGCACACTCATGGGCTTCTGAGGCTTTTATTTTTGCATGTAAACCACTGGGGGGGTCTTGATGGCGGGCACCCTANAGCTTGTGCAGAGTCACATGCAAGCCAGATTACAGCCGCCTGGACCTCCAGCTCCAGGGGATCTGACACCCTCTTCCAGGCTCTGCGGGCCTGTAGACAGAAACATACACATAATTTAAAATGGCCTAGATTTGCTGGGCATACTGGGCAAACCAGATTTCACGGTGAGCCAGGGTGAGACCCACAGTGATAGAACATGCCAGGAGAAGACAGAGTTCTGAATCTCAGACAAGGTATCACTATGCATTCCAAGTCAGCCTCCAACTCACAGCAATTCTCCTGTCTTAGCCTCCCAAGTGCTGAGATCACAGGTGTGGACTGCAGCACCCAGCTTCAGAATCTAGAGATGTTAGAAGCTGCAAGGCCTATTTCTGGCTGCGTGTGGGATAGCTGTGTGGTAGATGGTGTGCATCTGTTCTTGTTATTTGGGAAGTGCATGGAAGATTTGAAGGGGTGTTCACCGTGACTGTAGGGTCCCTGATTACTGTGAACCTATGTCACCGTGGCAGTTCAAATCATTTATTGGTAACGCTACTTTTTAGAGTACTGACCAGGGTTTATGTGTAGTAKGTGGCCACTTCTCGGGTCATCAGGGAGAAATGCTGGACTCTCCTGGTGAACATGAGGGTGAGGAAGGGCAACCTTCAGCTGTGTGCATGCTGCTACTCATTTCTGACTGGCTGACGGTTCCAACACGTGGCACACAATCACAGAAGCCTGCCCCTAAGGTTGCCCCATAGTGCTTCTGCTCCATAGACGGGGTATATAGGACTAGTGAAACTGGATGTCCACAAGAGGGCTCTCTAAACTCGGATGACAACCAGTCCATCTAACCTTACCTTAGGAGGGCAGTGTTTTCTCTACAGGGTCCTGAGGCATCTGGGCGGACTCGTCAGCCCACCTTTTAAAAAAATACAATGACCCCTCAAGGACACTGCATCCTGGGTCCTGCTTAAGGTTTTACATCCATGCTAGGACTTATGTGTCTGAGTACTTTTTTGGAAACTTGGTTTTGCAACAGCTCTGGTGATCTTAGAACACACTCTGCTGGAATTCAAAGTATGAACCACCACCAAGGTTTAAATGAGCTCTCCCATCTCACAATTGACAAATCCTTACTGTGAGGCACTGCCCACCAACACACTTTAAAAAAAAAATGTTTTATATATATGTGAGTACACTGTAGCTGTCTTCAGACACCCTAGAGGGTGGCAGATCCCATTACGGATGGCTGTGAGCCACCATGCGGTTGCTGGAATTTGAACTCAGGACCTCTGGAAGAGCAGTCGGTGCTCTTAACTGCTGAGCCATCTCTCCAGGCCCACACACCACCTCCTAATCACTTGCTTAGTGCAGTGATTTGGCTAAGTAGCCAACAAGTAGTTTATTTAGCTCAGTAGCTTCCCACCCAACAACCAGAATGTGACTCCCTTCAGGGCCCTAGATTAGTAAAGAAAATAACTCCCCTGGTCTCCGTGTGAGCCTACATCCCCCACACTGGCTGCAATCTTCCTACTGGGAGTCCTCCCAACCTCAGATCATTTGCAGGGAAACTCTGTATAGATGTCTGAAGCTGGCTCACCACCTCCCGGCCCAGCAGTCCTTACAGAAGCCTCCAGGCTCCTCTGCCCACAGGCCATCACAAACAAGATGCCAGCACACTCATGGGCTTCTGAGGCTTTTATTTTTGCATGTAAACCACTGGGGGGGTCTTGATGGCGGGCACCCTARAGATGACACGGGAGTTCCGAGGGCTCCAGACACTAGCCGGAAGTCAGGTGACAGAAACAATGATTCAGACCAATCACATGATTACGAAGCTGTGGTCTCCAGCAGGGTCAGTGTGGACGTCTAAGGAAGCAGTGACATGGGAGGGGCAAGCACTGGGCCGGCTTGAGCCGCCTGGATGACATCAGGGACAGAGGACCTAAGCATGGTGGCTCGTGTCTCCAGTCTGCGCTTACTTGGCCAGGGGGTTCCTGAAGGACCTGCCAGCAAACTTGGCTTTGCTGCCCAGCTCTTCCTCGATTCTTGGCAAACAGAAGAGAGAAAGCAAGGTTAGTTCTCCGTGTAAGAGGCTGCGGTGCGGTCAACCATGTCTGCTAGCTCTGGTACACGGCTGGTGGAAGCAGGGACATTGCTATGAATTTGAAATCAGACTGGGAGGCAGTTCTCAGCCTGTTTGAGCTACACAGGGATGCTGGCTACACCCACACCCCACTGTCACCCAGCTCCAAGTGTGACTGGATTCTCAAAGGCAACCTGTTCTGCCTTCCACCACAAGATGGCAGCAGAACTACCAACCAGTGTCTGTGCCTGGCTTGGGATGCCCACCCAATCTGTCTTCCCTGTGACCAGAAAGTGTCTTTACCTAAGGATCTGATTGTACTTGGCCAGGCGCTCGGATCGGCAAGGGGCACCAGTCTTGATCTGGAGGGACAAAGGACATGATCATCACTACAGAAGTAACAGGAACACGAACGGCTTAGCCTTTAGCCAGTGTAAAGAGCAAACCCCCAAAATTGCACCCAGGTGTGCAGCTCTTACCTGCCCAGTGCAGAGCCCCACCACCAGGTCGGCGATGAAAGTGTCCTCAGTCTCCCCAGATCGGTGGGACACCATGACACCCCAGCCGTTGGACTGAGCCAGCTTACACCTAAACAAAGGGCAGGAGTCAGATCATGTGATGCACCCGCCTGACCCTGTGCTGAATGGTCTTCAGCTCCAGCCTCAGTGCCCCRCCCTCCTCTGAAGGCCTCCTTCCCATCCTCTCAAGCTCCCCAAGGAGACAAACTTTCAGTGCAGTGCCACTCCAAACTTTCAGTTTCAGTGTGGAGAAGCTAAGGAACGAGCATCAGGCAGCCAAGGCTCGCTGCTGCATCCTGGCTGTCATCATCCCAGTCATCATGCATTCCGTCCCAGTCACCCCTCCCAGGCCACTCACGCCTGCAGAGACTCGGTCACAGAGCCGATCTGGTTGACTTTGAGCAGGAGGCAGTTGCACGACTTCTCGCCTGCCGCCTTGGCGATCCGCTTAGGGTTGGTCACCGTGAGGTCATCGCCCACCACCTGGATGCCTGCACTAGCAGTGAACTTCTGCCAGGCATCCCAGTCGTCCTGGTCAAAGGGGTCTTCAATGGACACCACTGAGGAAAGGAAAAGGAGACCCCCATCAGCGTGAGCCTGGCTTGTGGTCCTGGGCACCTCTCCTCTCCCCCTCTCTATGAGCCTAGGGGTTTTTCTCTTTAAAGACTGATGCGTTTGAGATAGTCTGTCACTAGGATGCACAGAAAGGTTTAGGGTTTAACTTCTGGTCTCAGTCTCTTGCTGGGGTTAAAGGAATGTCTCAATTGTGCCCAAGACAAGGTCTTTGCAGGGTAAGTTGGGGTAGCACAGACACCTTGAACTCGCAATTTCCCTTCTTCAATTGTTGCATGAAGACATAGTGTGTACTATCTCACCCAGCTTTGTTAGTTGAACCCCTCTCTAGAGGAAGAACTGGCGTGAAGCCTCGTGGCCTCGGGGCACTCACCTGGGTAGTCCTTGATGAAGGACTTATACAGGTCGGCCAGCTGGTCGGGTGTGATGTACCGGCTGGGGTCGTCTGGAGACTTGAAGTCCAGGTCATACTTGCCAGACCTGTAGAACTCGGAGGCAGCCACGTCCATGCCGATGACAACCTGCTCAGTGTAGCCAGCCTTCGCAATCGCAGTCTTGAGCAGCTCCAGTGCTGGAACGAGACAGGTGGGTAACGGAAGTCAGGCTTCACCACCAAGACTGTCGAATAGAGCAGAGCCGCTCTGTCCTGCAGTGTGTGTTCTTATTCCTACTGTGGTCAGAGCCACTGGTCAGGGACACTGGGCCCACCAATTTAGTGCCAGGGTAGCTGTGCTGGCCAAGATACAGCCACACAGCCACAGTGACCAGAGATCAGCTGTCCTGAGGAGTGGCTTTAAATAGAACAGAGGCGGGAAGCCAAAAGGGAGACCTCGGCTAGGGCCACCTCAAGTCAGGCTCCAGAGATGTGCAGATATGCCTCCTGCTACCTGCCAAGACCCCACCAGCTAGTGAATTCTCTGTAAAGTGCATTCCATATAGGTCAGAGGTCACAAAAGGCCTGCAAGATGGCTGATAAAGGTGCGAGTTAACCAGTCAATCCCTACGGCTACAGTGGAAGGAAGGAGATGCTAACCACCCCCCCACAACATTAAAATAGAATCAAATTAATATGTTGGCTGAAGAGATGGCTCAGAGCACTGGCTGCTCTTCCAGAAAACCCAGGTTCAATTCCCAGCATGCATATGCTTATTACCATCTCTTACTCCAGCTCTGGGGGATCTGGGACTTGCCTCAAGCCACCCACTGAGATGGCAAAGTGGACAGCACAGCACAGGTCTCAGTGCCTTTACCTTCTTTGTTCTCCAGGATGTTGGGTGCGAATCCACCCTCGTCACCCACGTTGGTGGCGTCCTTCCCGTACTTCTCCTTGATGACGTTCTTCAGGTTGTGGTAAACCTCCGCACCAATGCGCATGGCTTCCCGGAAACTGGATGCGCCCACAGGCAGGATCATGAACTCTTGCATGGCCAGCTTGTTGCCAGCATGAGACCCGCCGTTGATCACATTGAAAGCCTGGGAGAAGCAGGGGAGAGCTATGGCACCAGCCGGGGAAGCCAGGGCTGCCCACCATGGGGCATGCCGCCGGRATTCAACTAGCCATGGTTTGCTTCCTATCAACCTATGGACCCTATGAACACCTATCAATATGGYGGGGCAGTCTTGAATGCTCACTAGGACTCTTGCTTTCTCTTACTGTGCTGGGAGTCAAAAAAGAAAATCCACAATTAGGAACAGGGTCCTTGTGGGTGCCTAGGGATACGACATTCTACCTCTGTAATGGGTAGCATTGTCAACCCAATACAAGAGCATATAGACAGGGACTGTCTAGATCATTTAGCTTGATCAGCATGACCGATGAGCAACACCAGCCCATCCTRCCRAGCGCCAGGCCCTGTGTCTGGACTCCAGGGGGTCTCGGGGTAAAGGCGAGATGAGTAGCAGCATTTCTGAAGTCACAGGTGACCCCAGGGCCACATGCCACTGCAGACAGGTGGCCTCGTGTTCAGCTGTCCACCCGCCTCCTCCCAAATGCTGAGATGAAAGGCGCACCACTGTCTGGCTTCATTTCCTTCCGCTTTCTGATTGTAAAACGTAAGGATTCACGGCTGCCCCACCTTCCCTGACAGGAGCTGTCCTCACTCAGAAACTGATAAGCCAAACACTTTCCCCAGCTGCTTCTTCCTAGGGTATTTTACTGCTGCAACATAAAAGGAAACTTAGCAAGTTCCAAAAGGCCACTCACGGGGACTGGCAGGATGACTTCAGGGTTGCCGGCCAGGTCAGCAATGTGGCGGTAAAGGGGCACGCCCTTCTCCACGGCACCAGCTTTGCAGACCGCCAGGGACACGCCCAGGATGGCATTTGCACCAAATTTAGCTAGAATCAAGTGAAAATGGTGAGCAGATGGGTCTTGGCCTCTTTCCCACCGCCCTCCTGGGAAAYAGCCCCGCCCCCAGCCCACATGGCACACAGAATCAACAAAGCTGCCTGATTTCACCTCTGACCAGGGCGAGGCTCCGCCAGGGCAACTCACATTTATTCTCGGTGCCGTCCATCTCGATCATCAGCTGATCAATCTTCTCCTGCTCCACGACATTCACTTTCTGCAGGGAGACAGGAGGTGAGGGCTAGGGCTACCATTTGACCCCACATCTCCTGCCAAGAAGCACTTCCTAGGCAATTATGTGCACTATKTTTGTAGCCAAGGGTCTGGGAGTGGCGCTCAGCAACAAGCTCTCAAAGACTGGCTCAATCCCTAGCTCAGACCTAACAGACCCACGGAGCAGCGCAGGAGAAAACAAAACCACCTTTGACTTGTCCTAATAAACAGCTCCGGGCATTTCCCTGGATCCACAAGAGACTCCATTCTACCTAGGCTGTCAAGGTCACACACATACAAGGCAGCAGTGTATTACCACTAACAAGGGTGTTCTTGGATAAAAATTAAGTAATAAAGCTTATTGTCCATTCAAGTGAGCAGGGTCTGCAGAGGCTACCTCTAATGCAGTAGCTCTTGGCCAAGACAAATGACAGAACTCCACTGTCTGGTGAGAATGTATGCAGACACAGGCTCTCCAGAATCACCTCAATACTTGAATAATAAACATGGCAATCTGGGGAGTGTATGAAGCAATAAACTCAGACTGTCTCAACCAAATAGCAGGTGTGGGTGCTGGAGATGGCTAATGCAGAGGATCTGATGTTCTTTCCTGGCCACCACACCCAACAGACATGCAGGTGGCCCATAAATACACATGCAAGCACCCATTCTGTCACTTTATATTTTTGCTTGGCAAAGCATCGCTGAAGAAGAGAGGCAAACATTTGCCTGAGCAGAAAGTTCCCAGAGGCTAAACCTCCCCAAGAGTGTTCGTGGGAGGCCTGGGGATGAAGGGACAATGATTAAGGCGTACAAGGGGGAGCCCAGGAGACTGGAGAGAGGGCATAGACAGCGGTAATGAGCAACTGTCTGGAGACCAGATGAGCAGAACCAATCACAGGACTACACAGGACCGCTGGGGACAAAATAACTGGATGGTACAAGGTGGCTTTGTGAATTCAAGAGGGAGGAACTCGATGTTAGTAAACACGGGAAGGACGATGGCCAATGGTTCCCTCTGAGAGGTGCCTTGGAAAGGACCACAAAGGGACACTATCYTGGTCAAAGCTATGGGCCATCTCCCTCACAGCTGAGGTAGTGTGGTCTGCCTTACGCCTGGAGCGGGCGAGCCCCTGAAATTGGTCCAGCCTCAAATGAGTTTTGGGTGGGGAAAGCATTGAATTCAGGGCTTTGCACACAGTATGTATACACCAATAAGATGGCGCAGGGGTGGAGTTCTGCCCATCTCCTAACACTAGCGCTGCAGGCGCCTGCTACCACCTACTCCAGTGTTTCAGGCTGTAGCCTGCAGTGTCTACACTCTTATCAACAGATTATCACCCCCAGTCCCAGACTGTAACACACCCACCCTAACAGCAATAAATCCCAAAGTCCACACATCAGCCATGGACAGTGTCCCGCGTGACATACAAATCTGGACCATGAGCCCCTAAAGCTCACGAGAGCACAAGGAAACAGGTCAAGCACCCCTCCCCCATCCCACCCGAGTCGGGTCGTTTCAGGTGCTTTCAGAAGCAAAGGCACACACTGGCAGCAGGCAGGTTAGACTCATGCATGAGGATATCCTGCTGCTTCTCAAGCTCTCAGTAAAGCTATTCTGTGAGGAGGCCTGGTCCTTGCTCTGGTGGCATGGATACAGAGTAGTTACCAGGAGATGGGTCCTACCTTGCTAACCAGAGCAGGTGCAATAGTGTTATTGATGTGCTCAACAGCCTGGGACACACCTAGAAGGAACAATCGCGACATTACTTACACATACAGTACACAGGCTTGGGCAGCCTTGCTGGAGCACTGGAGCCCGAAGAGCCTCCACAGAATCTCTTGAACCCCTACCCCTCACTTCCCCAGAAGGGGGCTTTCTGGCCCGATCTGAGTGCTCTTCCCTATCACCCCAGGRGGTTAGAGCCACAAAGAGCCACCAGCCCAGAGTGCAGGAGGGTTGTTAGTTCAAGACCATGCACTGGGAAGACTAGCTGCACACTCAATGCACGGCATGTTACCTGAGTGCACAAGGCTGGTGCCAGGAACTCATTAACATACTTAACAGGTCTGGAGACGCCTGCCCGTTAGAGGTGAATAGAGAAGGAAGAAGAGACTCAGGAGAGAACAGGCTTCAGAGGACCCAGAGGAAAGAAAGCGAGGAAGAGGAGGCAGGAGTATTTCAGAAGTCAGGCTTCTCGCTAACGCTGGCTGGTTCCTTATCCCGAGACCCAAGACAACCTTCCCTCCCTTTGGAGACTTTCCCCAGTTGCTGCCGTCA
>BDUI01016581.1:2669-30173 GCA_002335545.1 Apodemus speciosus
ATTTTAAAATTCTGATGCCAGGAAACTCCTTGCTGAGTATATGGCATCCTATAACTAGGCACATTGGTGCCTAGGTGAGATAAAAAAGTTTCATTTATTGGCATATGGCATGATCCTGACTTAATATTGGGAAAAATGCATGTCTATAGTTTTTCCACGAAATGCTGCAGAAGCATAAACCAGCTGGTAAGTATTGGCTGATTCAAAAGTGTTCTCGAAGCCACTTCTCCCTTAGCTGGGAAGATAGGCTAAATTGTTCTCTAGCAGGTAATTCACAAGCCCCAGGCCTTATGGCCAGAATCACAAATTTGCAATTGAATTAGATACTATGGGCCTCCCAGAGATAGTCCTATGGGTTTTGTTTTCTAGCAGTTAATTTACAAGCCAGGCCAGGATACCTRAAATCACAAATTTACAATTAAATTGAATATCTTGGGCCTTCCAGAGACAGCCAAGTTTTTTTCCTTTTAATATCTCCCTTTGTGTTTCAAGCAGGTATCTTTCAGATACAACAACAGCTTCCAGGACTCAAAGGTGGACTGTTATAAAGGCCAGCCAGCTCACATTCATGTGGCATCTATTTTACCAGTGGATCTCCAAAAATGGAGCTGCATAGACCTCAGATCTATGCATGTTTGTTTTCTGGCAAACATGGGTACCAGTTGAGATGCAAGGCGAGACACTGCAAGGGAAAGGGAAAAAATCCTGTGTCTGAGTTTCCCTAAAAGCATACCCGGCTGCACAGGGGTTAATGCTGAGAGACTGTCCTTATAATAATAAGGCAATCTATTTCCCCTCCCCGGAAAAAAGGCATCATTTAATATTTAAGGGGGTCGAGGTCTCTGTTTTTTCTCATTGGTAAATGCCCATCACCTTTAGACAGATATATTTATTTATCCACTGATTGTTTTAAAAAATTATAAATTAGGGGGAATTGTCCCTCCCCCACTTCAGCATTCGAGCTAGGTGGTTTGGCCTCTGCTCTGCTCAGCCAGTGAATTTCCTGGCCTTTGTTCTATTTAGAACAAACCAGCCTCACCTGGAAGCATCCCGGAGCCAACCACCTGCTGAGATCGGGAGCCAGCAAGATCCCAAGACTCCATCCCATGCCTGGGGGTGGGGGGAATCTTCCAGACTATATATTGAGTTACATTTATTAAAATTTGGTTCTTGAAAGGCAATGTCTCCTTGACCCAATTCTTTTGCTCAGCTTTCCCCATCCATCCCATAACTTTCTCTTACAGGGACCAGTCAGCGGTAGCTGCAGATAGYKAAGGAACTCAACAAACATCCTTAATCATCAAGGAAATGCAAATCAAAACAACCCTGAGATTCTACCTCACTCCAGTCAGAATGGCTAAGATGAAAAACTCAGTGGACAGCAGATGCTGGAGAGAATGTAGAGAAAGAGGAATACTCCTCCATTGCTGGTGGGATTACAAACTGGTAAAACCACTCTGGAAATCGGTTTGGCAGTTCCTCAGAAAATMGGACATAGTACTACCTGAGGACTTAGCTATACTACTGTTTGCTATATACACTGAAGACGCTCCAATATGTAATAAGGACACATGCTCCCCTATGTTCATAGCAGCCTTATTTATAATAGCGGGAAGGTGGAAAGAACCCAGGTGTCCCTCAACAGAAGAATGGACACAGATAATGTGGTATATTTACATAGTGGAGTACTCAGGTATTAAAAATAGTGAATTCATGAATCTCTTAGGCAAGTGGATAAAACTAGATAGAAAATACCACCCTGAGTGAGGTAACCTAATCACAAAAGAACATACCGTATGCACTTGCTAATTAATGGATATTAGCCCAAAACCTTGGAATACCCAAGATACAACTCACAGACCACATGAAACTCAAGAAGAAGGGAGACCAAAGTGTGTATACTTTGATCCTTCTTAGTATGTGGATCAAAATACCCATGGCTCACAGCCACCAATAGACTGAGCATAGAGTCCCCAATATAGGAGCTAGAAAAAGGACCCAATGAGCTGAATAGGTTTGTAGCCCCATAGTAGGAACAATAATACATACCAAGCAGTACTCCCAGAGCTCCCAGGGACTAAACTACCAACCAAAGAGTACACATGGATGGACCCATGGCTCCAGCTGCATATGTAGCAGAGGATGGCCTTGTTGGACATCAATGGGATGAGAGGTACTAAGAAGGCCCAATGCCCCAGTGTAGGGGAATGCCAGGACAGGGATGCTGGAGTGGATGGGTTGATGAGCAGGGGGACAGGGCATGGGATAGGGGATTTCTGGAGAGGAAACCAGGAAAGGGGATAATATTTGAAATGTAAATAAAGAAAATATCTAAAAATAAAACAAAAGAAAATGGAAATAAAGTTCTAATCTTGTGGTTAGGGTGTGTTTGTGTGTGAATGTGTGTATGTGAGTGTGTGTATGTGAATATCTATGTGCATATGTGTATGTGTGTATGAGTATGTATGTGTTAGTATGTTTGAGTATGTGTGAATGTGTGTATATGTGTTATACACATGTAGGTGAGTCAGCAGGAATTACAGATGAGGCTTTATTGCTAAGGAGGTTAGAAGACCAGTCTCTGGTCACCACTATCAGGAAASAATGATAGAGCTGGGCAGATGTACCACCAGGACTTGGGTGCTCAATCCCATTTGAATGACTCTTTAGAGAGTTTCAGAGAGAAAGATAGAGGTCTATGGCAGGTCCACATCTTGTGGTCAATACTGTGCTCCATGATTCTACAGCTGTTTCCTTGGCTGAGCTGCTGCCTTCACAGTAGCCTGGGTTTAACAATGCTGACAGATCTGGACACTGCTCCTTAGGGTACTGGCCTCCTCAACCTAGCCCTGACTTTTAGGCAGGCCTGCAGGTTTCTGACCTATCCAGAGACTCATTCCATTTTGGACAGAGCACATTCTGAAGTTGTATGAGCCATAGAATAGAGGTAAAATCACCCCGCTAGATATAGACAGCAATCTCCAGGAGGGCTATTGACTGATGTGAGTCCTACCATTTTTCTGGTCTCTTGGGAAGAGACTTTCTCCTGCTTTCCAGTGATAATAATTCAGGTTGAAAAAGAAAACAATGTATAACCAAATAATACCCTGACTTAACTGGGATATGGTAAGGAATTAAGGGCCTGGACACACTGTAGTGTTTGTTTCTTTATAAGCCCCTTCTTTATGTGTAAACTTTTGAAAAAAGATACTTTTAAAATTATATTTTACCATATTGTTATTAAATTTAGCTATCTGAATAGAGCATCCTGTTCCTGCTTTAAGAAATATTGTGTGCTACACAGTGGCACAGGCCTATAATCCCAGCACTCAGAGACTCTGAGCAGCACAAGTTCTAGACTAGACCTCACAAGCAACCCTGTTTCAAAAATAAAAACAAAACAAACAACAAAAACTAAGCTGGAGGAAAAGGGGGGAAATAGGAACAGGAGGAGGACATTTATTGTTCGTTTCTGGGAAAGAGGAAGGTGATGATCCAGTACATAGGGTACATGAGGACCTGAGCCGGATTCTCAGTACCAATGCACAAGCCTGGCATGGCAGAACACGGGTGAAACCCCAGAGCTGGCTGTGCTGTCAGGAAGACCAAGTGAATCCTTACAATCAAATCAGTGAGCTCCAGGGTCAGTGAGTGAGATCCTTATTCAAAAATTTAAGGATATTTAATGTTAACCTCTAGTCTCCACAGGCACAGGCATAGCTGATAATACCTCATTTGATGGGGTTTTATAAAACTCAAATTGCAAAATTTAAAAATCAAACATTATAATACAACCTAATCCAAAGACTAACTAATTTGATACATACTTGTTGAGGAATGATGTAGGAAAACATTGTCTTTGCTTTTCACCATTGTGTTCCTACAGGAGCAGAAAACTTTGTACTGATATTCCTAACATTACAGTGTCTCCAATGTGAGCTGAGGTGTCTCTGGATGCCTTTGTGATGTCATTTGAAGTACAAAGTGTGCATGTTGTATATTCAGAACCRACATGCCAGGTAAGTCATGCTGCTGATGACTGTTCCAGAAGCTATGGACTCATTATCTGTTTGAATTTGATTAGTCTCCAGCTATTTCCCACTCAGAAATCCATTGTTATTGAAACATTTTTCGTGACCTCCACTTTAACTTAAGCAACTACATATGGGGTAATGACCCATAATTTCAGAGGCTGTGGTTTAGATGACAGGCAGTAGAAGATAACTTAAGGCAAATTAAAATTGTGCTGGTGATTCCAAAGTAGGTTGTTGCCTCTGTAACTCAGTGAGGCCCAAGTACATGTAATGGGGTAATTTAGTCCCAAATGTGCTGACTCATATGGGTCACTTTTGAGCCCAAGGCATG
Source organism: Apodemus speciosus (assembly GCA_002335545.1). Lineage (NCBI taxonomy): Eukaryota > Metazoa > Chordata > Mammalia > Rodentia > Muridae > Apodemus > Apodemus speciosus. Next base: position 7,035 of record BDUI01016581.1, read on the forward strand.
ACACTAATTTCAGATTTGTGCTTCCTGGAATGTCAACTTGATTTTCTTGGGAAATTCATGCACTAGATAATGCTGTTGTTCCTTGCAGATCAAATAATGACCTGGGTAAGCAAAAGGAGGCACTGAGGCAGAAATTATTTGTGCCTTGTATTCAACCCCTAGCCAGCCAGTTAAGTAGACTGGATACAAACTAATGCCCTTCCTTGTGGCTTTAAAGCTATAGAAAATAAGATGCTATGCCAGTCACAAAAAGGCAATTGTTTTATTTGGTTTAGTAAGTGAAGCAGAGAAATTAGGATATTATTTTTTACATGTTTGAAACCATAGTTAAGTCAAACTCCACATGCTTTGAAACCAAAATAGGTAAGTAATATAAATATTACCCAAGTTGTGGGGAAGGTCTTATAATCTAAGAATAGGGTACAATTCCATTGCAGCTGCCACAGCCTGTGGTTGCATTTAAAACTATTTTCTTTTCTTTGTAAAAGAAGAAAATTAGGTACAAAATTCTTACAAGATCACTGTGTTCTCCCAGGTATGCTATATCAATTATGTGCAAGTGAAAACTACAAATCCAGATAAAAAACATACTGAAATAAAATTTAAGCCACTTTTGTAATATGCTTGGTTGATTAATGCAAATATTTAGACATTGAACAAAAAACACAAGATGCTTAAAAGCCAAGTAGCACTGACTGGAAACATGCCTTCTGATGAGAAAGACCATGAGCTTGGGAGATTGTGAGCTTGGAAAGCTGTGTGGTGACAGAGTTCACCCATTACACTGGTCACATAGAAGAAGCGCACAATGATGTCACACTCTGGTAGTGTCACTCTGACCACATTAAAAATGTTTGGGGGCAACAAACATAGGGTTACAAATTAAAAATTACTATGAAACACACTTGCCTGGATAATGTGAGCAAGTCTCCTTGGATTTGTAACATATCCCTTTTAAAGTGAGTTGTGAAACTTATCAATGTGGGTCACAAAGTTGGCAAAAACTTTACTACTAAAAGAAGGTAATTTTTTTTTTAAATTATGTAAGGAGGAAATTTTGTTTCTCAGCACCAGAAACATAGGGAATGCTAAATATAATTGCATATATTCATTTTAACCTTTTTTCTGTTCTTAAGGTAGTTAGAGTTAAAATAAGCTGATGTATTTAGAATGATTATCAATCCCATCCCTCATTTGATAAAACCTATTTAAATTATTGCCCTTATTAATGACTACCAGAACACACCAGTGTTTATTACCCCATGATTCAATTGCTAGAATTCTGTGCAATAAATCCGGACATTAAATATTTTTTTCATGCCAGACTAGAACACATCATTCTATTTTATTGTACTACTTCATTTAATGAAGCCTTTTTAAGGTCAGATTACCTTGCTAATTATAATTATGCTAAAACATATATTTTTTCTCAAAATGTAAGAGATTTCAACATGACATCAAATACAATTGAAAATAATTTAGTTCCCCCCATCCTTTGTATATTTTAGAACATGAGAAATGGCATGCTGGCCTCCTAGTAGAAGGGAGGAGAAAAATTCTGTTCCCACAAAAATCTGATTGGACCAGTCGTCTGGGCAAACATCATTTGATTAATTGATTTGAAAAATTGAGAAAAGGATCCTATTTTTAAAATGCAAAGTTAAATTCCACTTCCACAAGTCAACTTTTATTCACAATAATATGTTCTTTGTATGGTGRCGTTCTCTTCTAGTAAACATGAACTGGATTGAACTTGTAGAGCAGTTCACAGTTTAAATAATCACTTCAAGAAGCAATAATGGAAAGGGCCTTTCATCAGCCTTTCACATCCTGTCTAGCTGAACATTAAGGTGTCACTCTCCTTTCTAGTATCCCATTGGGTTCTCACAGCCTTGCTCTCCTGTAGTGCCCTTAGTAAGATGTCAGTTGAAGCTTCAATGACTGTTGCAGGATTTTCCCTAACCAATCACATTAGGGCAGCAGAAGGCCTGTGATTGGACGAGAAAAGTGAGGCATGAGAAAGGTTACAGGAAAATGGAGGAGAATGGAGATGGCTTCGGATGTGGACCTGCGTGGCATTTACTAGCCACAAATAGCTCTGTTTATATAAGGTTAGGAATATTGGGATAAAGCTTTTATCATTGTCAATTGGCTCTAAGATTATTGTATTAACATCTTATATAACATTATTTATACATAAATCTGATTGGTTAATTAAGCTTTAAGAGCTTTGATTTGCTAGGTTACTGGAATGTGTGTCCACTGATTACAGGGGTTTATGGCGGAGAGAAAACATAGCTGGCATGCTGTGGGAGCTAGCTCTGAGAAAATAGCTCAGTAGCAAGAACACACTGAGTGGGACCCTATCGGGACATGGTGGTGTGGCCTGGCGGGGCAGGAGAGATGGCGGGTTCTTTTTTAATATTTCCCTCAGCAAACAGCCACCAGTCAATAACCTGCTATGCCAAAGCATTCGTCCACATGAAAACAATATCACCTCAGACACTATCTCAGTTTAAAGAGAAATGCCTTCTRYAGGCTCACGCATTTGGACACTTGGTTCCTTTCCAGGTGATAATGCTGTGAGTGGGTTATAAATCCTTCAGGAGGTTCAGCTTTGCTGGACAAGGTATATTCCTAGTGGTAGGATCTAAGTATTATAGGCTTTTCCTGCTTCCTGCTTTCTCTCTGCCTCCTGGGGGCACATTAAATGTCATCAGCTAGCCTCTTGCTACTGCTGCCTGCTTTGCTGCCTTCTTTACCATTATGGAYCCTCCCTCTGCAACTGTTAAACAGAATAAACTTTGTGTTCTAAAGGTCGGATTTGGTCATGATATTTTGCACAGCAACAGACAAGGAACTAGTACACACCCCAAACTCATGTGAGTAAAAAAATGCCCTAATTTCTCTAAATTATAACAGTAGAATCAAGACAATCAGTCTCAATGCAATGATTGAGGAGAGGAGAAAGAGCCATTAGAGTAGAAGCAAGACATTTTTCTAGTCCTTCAGAATTACACTTTCAAATATCTATAAAATATGATACCTACAGGAACCACCCAGCATGTGAAGGGTACCATAGTATATTTTGGGAAGGATAGGAGCAGCTGGGATGCTTATATTTCATGGGTGAGGATGTAAATAGCTAAGCTCCCATCTCTTAGCACTTTTTAATGAAACTGAACATAGTTCATCATATGATCTAGCTATTCTCCTAAAATGTAAAGTAAATATATGTCCATCTAAACAACTCTACAGAAATGTACATATCACCTTTATTTGTGATAGCTAACACTGGAAAGAGCACAAATGTCCATCAACAGAACTACCATGTTTTCTTTTTCTGGAGGAAAAAATAGAAATTGGGGTTTACTCACACAACAAAGAACTACTCAGAAAAGTGCCAATTCCTGTTAATAAAGCAACACTGACGGATTCTATATCTATACTGCTTAGTGAAAGAATCTGGATTAGAGATTACACACTGTATGCTTATATTTACATGAAGATCAAGGCCAGGCCTAACCAATCTGTGGTAATAAGTCAGTACAGTATTTGTCTTTGGTGGAGTTGATAGGCAATTTGAAGGAGTATAAAGGAACTTTGCAGCATGATGGGCACACTCTCCAGTTGACCCATGCAATGATTACCAGAGGGGCTGGCTAGTTTTATGTTAACTTGATATAAGCTATAGTCATCTGAGAGGTAGGACAAAATGCCTTGACATTGACAAAATGCCTCCATAAAATCAGACTGTAGACAAGCCTTTAGAGCATTTTCTTAATTAGTGATTAATAGGGGAGGACTCAACTCATTGTGCATTGTTCCATCCCTTGGCTTGTGGTCTTGGAGTCTATAAGAAAGCAGGCTGAGCAAACCATGCGAAGCCTCTAATTAAGTCTCAATAAAATGATAGAATAAGTAGCTTAAACCACAAGCACTACACAATTCTCATATTCATGTTTTAATGTAATGAAAGACAGAGGCATCAGAGAAAACTTGGAAATTAGGAAATAACATTGTATAACCATCAGAATAACAAAATCTCCTTTATATTTATTCTATGAATAAAATCCCCTTTAACTTTATTCTAGGAATTGTTAGGGAGATGCTGAGTTGATCTTAGGAATGATTTTTTGCTATGGTTTGAATCGTAAATTCCTCCTCAGACCCTATATATTGAGGGATTGATCCACACTGCAGCAGTACTGARTGGTGGTGTGATTGTTTGCAAGGTGGCTAGATTATAAAGAACTTATGAATCAATTAATATATTTATGTATTCATAGCTTCGAGGGTTTGGAAACGAAAGCCTTAGCCCAAAGGGATATGTTCGTGCTTCCTGGCCACCATAAGGTGTAAGCTGTTTGGTTGTATGATGCGCTTCTGTCTACCTTGTCATGAAATCAGAAATAACAGAGCCAAATAACCATGGACCAAAATTTCTGAAACTGTGAACCAGAATAAACTTTTCCTCCTTATAGATTATTATTATTGAAACTTCATTACAGTGATGGACAGATGACTAATATGAGTTTTATTCTGATTGACTCATCTAGTCAAGTCATAGCAAAAACTTAAGTGTCTGTTTTCTATTATTTTACCTATGAGCTGTTGCCAAAAATCCATGTATATGCTTTTTTGCTGGAACATTTGCTTCCCTGGAGAGAACATTTTAGATATTGCAATAAAATTCCATGTGAATTTTAAAATTCATATACTAAGCACAAGTAGTTTTATCTATTTCACAATAACTTAATGAATTTTCAGTAGTTTAGTAAATTTCAGCAGGTATTATAATAATTAAGCAAATATTTTACAAGATAGCATAATTATAAATGTGGCTATTAATCAGATTATAATATTGAAAATCAGTCTGGGCAATTAATTTTGTCCTATCATTTAATTTTTATATGTATATATTAATAAAAGCACATCATTAAGGCATATTCACTAAGAAAATGATAGTGAATTACTTTCACTCCCATAAGGATTAACTAAACATGTTCATTAAAATATTCATTGAGGAAAAGATTCTATAAGTGGAAAATAAAATTACACTCAGAGGAACAAAAAGCCAAAAACAACAATAATTTTCTACATAATGTTTTTCTTCACAGCTCTTCCCATATATTCTGAGCCAGCTGTGCTGTTAAACTCTACCCAACAAGAAGGGGAAGACTGTGGCTGCAGCTTTATAATATACTAACTCCATGCAAAATACTTGCTGTTGAATATAGTCCACAAAAATATACAAAATCTTCTTTTCCTATAAAACACTGATGTGGAAGGGTTGTTCCACTTCCCATTACTGTTCTATGACAAAGGACCTCTACTGTGATGTTATTTGTGAACTGTTACCAGTTGCCGACATTGTGGATAACCTGTTTTATCCCCACTCCTGGGATTTATGAATTGTTTATACATTCATTCTTGTATGTATTTTCACAGTATTTTATGTGTATGGTGTTTTGTGTGCATGTTTGTCTGTGAACCTTGTGCTTGTCTGGTACATATAAAGGTCGGGGGAGGGCATCAGATCCTTAGAACTGGAGTTCATGGAAATTATAAATTAGTATGTGGGTGTTGGGAATAGGAGTTTGATCCTCCTCCTCTTTCTCCTCCTCATCCTTCTCCACAGCAGGCATATACACACTTCCTTCCTCTGTTCACCTGGGGACACTCAAATAGCTTCTCTTTGAGCTAATAATATTCAACTTGTTGTCAAAGTTTCCCACCCTTATACATTTTACCCTTTAAAAGTTGTTCTCTGTAGTAACCCCCATCTACAGTGTTAAAGGATGTTTGTAGATTAGAAAATCATGGTCTTCCACAGTAGCCTTCTTCCTTCAGGCAGCACTTATGCCTAAGTTTAATATCCAGCCAGGCAATCCTCTCTGTTCCCAGTTCAGAGATCTGTGGTTGATTCACTCCCACTACCATGAAGGTGATGCTGCTGGTTGTCAGGGCCTCAAATCCCAGGACTTCCAGGAGGATTTGTGTCACAAAGGCAGAGGGGCTTGGCTCAGTGGAGAGGCTATAGTTACCTATCACTTGCCATGCATAAGCACAGYAGAWCTATTAAGATTCTTAAGAAAATGGCAAGATTCAACTGAGAGTTTTCTAGGGCAGTGAGTATGATATTGGTTTATGCTGATATTACAAATGTTAGTGTTCAACATATGCTGGCTAGTTTTACCTTATGTAGCTCATAATACTGGGAAGCACCAATTCCTCCTTGTTCTTCTGCAGTCCAGAGCACCAGGCGCAGAGTCCTCTTTGGGCGCAGCCCTGGGAAAATAATAAAAGGCATCTGTCAATTTGTTTTGAATGTTTTTAAAATGGTGGAGACCTCATCAGCACTCATCTCTTGCTGGTGTTATCCATACCTGATTCAGGGTACAGATGATGACACAAGGRTACAGCTTCTATATACTAATCTCCAGGGCAGGGTAAAAGTGAAAATGGTTATTATGGTCATTGTCATCTGCAGGGTCTAGTATGGGGTCAAGTTGTGTGAAGTATTTATTATATCAATCTAGAAGGCAATTTTAGGAGTCTAAGATCTTAAAGCCTCCCAGAGCTATCAATTGGAACCAAATCACTTAGGTTCAGGATTATTATTTCAGGATACAGTAAGCAGGCATCCTGAAGTCACCTTCGCATGAATCCAAGGACATGGTTCTCATGCTTTCCCCAGGAACTTAATAACTAAGAGACTGATGCAANCTATTAAGATTCTTAAGAAAATGGCAAGATTCAACTGAGAGTTTTCTAGGGCAGTGAGTATGATATTGGTTTATGCTGATATTACAAATGTTAGTGTTCAACATATGCTGGCTAGTTTTACCTTATGTAGCTCATAATACTGGGAAGCACCAATTCCTCCTTGTTCTTCTGCAGTCCAGAGCACCAGGCGCAGAGTCCTCTTTGGGCGCAGCCCTGGGAAAATAATAAAAGGCATCTGTCAATTTGTTTTGAATGTTTTTAAAATGGTGGAGACCTCATCAGCACTCATCTCTTGCTGGTGTTATCCATACCTGATTCAGGGTACAGATGATGACACAAGGRTACAGCTTCTATATACTAATCTCCAGGGCAGGGTAAAAGTGAAAATGGTTATTATGGTCATTGTCATCTGCAGGGTCTAGTATGGGGTCAAGTTGTGTGAAGTATTTATTATATCAATCTAGAAGGCAATTTTAGGAGTCTAAGATCTTAAAGCCTCCCAGAGCTATCAATTGGAACCAAATCACTTAGGTTCAGGATTATTATTTCAGGATACAGTAAGCAGGCATCCTGAAGTCACCTTCGCATGAATCCAAGGACATGGTTCTCATGCTTTCCCCAGGAACTTAATAACTAAGAGACTGATGCAASGTCTGTGGTTAGTCATGGCTGTGTACTGGAAAACAGAAAGTCATTCTCACAAGGTCAATGAAATGTAATTGAATGAGCCTGTCATTCTTCACATTATTTCACTAATAGCATGGCAACCACTTCATGGACTTGCAAAATAATGTGCATAGATAGTCCCAGACTCAACTTACTAATTTCTACATTGTAATTATATGAACAAAATACATAGCTATTTAGTAGAAAACCACATTTGGATTCTGAGGTTCCATCTTTACTTCTGCTAGAGATCAGTAGTATGAACCTCTGGACAGCAGTAGTAACAACCCACCATTCCTAGTGTGATCACAAGGAACAACCACCAAAGCCCTTCAGCGTGTGAAGATGCTGTTGCAGGATGCTTGACAGATGAGGTACTTGAATATACTTAGCATAGTAGTTCTCAGCCTTCCTGTATGCTGCAACCCTTTAATAGAGCTCCTCATGCTGTGGCAACCCTAAACCATGTAATTCTTTTTATTGCTACCCATAACTGTAAGTTTGCTTCTGTTACAAATTGTAATTTAAATATCTGTGTTTTCCAATGGTCTTGGACAAACCCTGTGGAAGGGTACACTTATGCCTAAGTTTAATATCCAGCCAGGCAATCCTCTCTGTTCCCAGTTCAGAGATCTGTGGTTGATTCACTCCTACTACCATGAAGGTRATGCTTCTGGCTGACTCCAGGTGTCAGGGCCTCAAATCCCAGGACTTCCAGGAGGATTTGTATCACAAAGGCAGAAGGCTTGGCTCAGTGGGGAGGCTTGACCCACCAAATGGGTCAAAATGTTTGAGAACCACTGACTTAGGATGTTCCCCCAACTTATAGTAGTTTGGCAAGGATGCAGCTACCACTGTAAACTGAGGCACTTTTACCTCTATTCTCAGGTTTTTAATTAATGATAGACTTGTCACACCTAGAGGCTTTTTTCCTCCAGGGGGCGTGGGGGAGTGGGGGGTCGTGGTGGYGGGTACCAAGACTGTCCAGTAGTCATTAACTGCAGGAAGCTTTTGTCTCAATTTTGAAAGTATGGTAAAACAATGTTTTAAATTTTTAAGAGCCATTTTGCAACCAAGGATTAAAATTTCTTCTGATTTTGATCTTATAATTGCTAGTGAGTAGCGAAAGCAGAGAACATAAGCCTGGCCTTCATCTTATTCTGAGGATCTACCTTCCTGCAGGTGAACTGTTAGGGATGATTGTAGTGGATTTTCAGTGACTCTGAGGCAGCCATATTACCAATCTCAGGTATATCTTCATACCTGCAGCTTTCCACAAGCTACAGTCTGGACAGTAAGTGCTCCTGAGTCATCAAACCCATCCCACCCACTCCAGGCACTGACACATTTTCCTTGCAGAAACCTGATTATAAGAATCCTGAAATAAGGAGCTCCATTTTTCTTGAGGTGAGCATAGCTGTGATGTCACTTCATAAGGGAACATTAGGTGAAAGAACCTAGGTCCCAGATACCTGCAGGTCTGAGCTCCTGGGAAAGCCTGGGCAAGCTACCTCAGGAAATACTGCTGACACTTCTCTAAATGTCTATTTAGAACCCAGTTCACTAGTCTCTAGTCTAAATCTCCAGCCTCTACTGCCTAAACTATTGCAGCTACCCATTTCTCTTGCTGCGGCAGCCCTTTCCTTCCCTCAGATGATACTACACATTGTGGCTGGAAGYATCTGTTGAAAAGTGAAGCCAGACCACACTATTTCTCTGATCAAAACCTCTAATACTATTAGCTTTAGAAAGGTGAAGATTTAGAGTTTAAGTTTTTTTTTTTTTTTAAGTTACAAGTATGGTGGGGACAACATGCAGAGATCAGAGGACAAACTGTGGGAGTTTTTCCTACTATTTGGGTCCTGGGGATCTAACTCAGGTGCCAGGCTTAGCAGAAAATGCCTTTACCAAGTGAGCCATATTTACTGGTCCTGGTTTATACTTAAATTTTCAAAAAATATTGTATGGATATGCATGTTTTGCTTGCACCTATTGTATGCATTACTAGTGCCTGAGTAAGCTAGAAGAGGAATTAGGTTTCCAGGAACTGAGAAGGCCAAAAGAGAGATCAGGTTCCCTAGAACTGAACTGGAGTTATAGTTCAAATAAAATTCAAGGTTACTTTTACAGCTACATGTCCTCCTAAAATGTTTCTTCAAGCTCATTTCAAGATTTTATATGTGAGAAAGGTGGACAAATCTAGTAAACCTCACTTTGGTGGTTCACAGCTGTGTAACTATGTGGTAGTGGTGAAACTCAGCCTTCTTGTTTGACAAGTAGAGATTGTATTACAGACCTGTCCTATAATTATTTCTCTAGATGGCCAGAATGATGTATGAGGAACTCCTGTAGCAGACCTCTCCTTCCCTCAGATGATGAAATATATATATATATATATATGTATATATATATATACATATATATATATATAAACGTGATGAACACATCTTTTACACACAACCCAGAGGGAAAAGGTCACTTATATACTCAGAGAGGAAATCCTTCTAAGGTTTTTAAGTAATTGGTAATGAAGAGAGGAAGCACCCAACACTTGTTCCATAGTCAACTCTAATAGTCAACTATGGCATGAGCTTAACATCAAGGAAAGTGATATAAACAGGATTGCTAAAGACGTTTGTTCATTTTCTTTAAAAGGTATACTTGATTGTGTTTGAGAGATGGCTAAGTGGCTAAGAATACTTGCTACTCTTGTAGAAGACTTGGGTTTCATTCATAATAGAATGGAACTCCAATTCCAAGAGATCTGAAGTCCTCTTCTTCCTCCATGGGTACCAGAGAAATATGTAGTGTATGAACATACACGTAAGCATTGACAAATACACATAAGATAATAAATAAATCTTAAAGAAAAAGATGTAGACTGGTATGGTAGGGACACCATTAATTTCGCATCTCCTCTTTATTGGCTTCTATCTGTTGACCCATATTCTCCTGAATTTAAGTGATTTTTGTGTTTTCATTGTAAGGGCTTCTAACTTATTCATGTTCCCCTGTATTTCTTTAAGAGATTTATTTATGTTCTTTTTGTGTTCTTCTAACAGCATCCAAATCTTGTTTTTCTGGTGTGTTGGGGTATCCAGGACTTGCTATTGTTGGAAAATTGGGTTCAGATGCTTCCATATTGCCTTGATTTCTGTTAGTAACATTCCTACATTTGCCTTTTGCCATCTGGTTATCTCTGGCGTTAGTTGGTCTTGTTGTCACTGGCTGGTGCTTGAACCTCCTGTGAGCCTGTAAGACTATTTCTGCACTGCACCGCTGGATGATTGGGTTTCCCCTGGCACAGATCCTCTTGGGTGCCCTTGGAGCCCTGGTGTGTCTTGCCCCAAGTAATGCTATACTCGGATTGTCGCTATGAACCTGGGGCTGCCCGTCTGCTCCGTCAGGGAGCTAAGATGGCAGATGCTGCAGGGACCTTTTCCAAGTGTTGATCGCTCTGCAGAGCAAACAACCCCTGACAGGGTTGGCACACAGATGGTCCGCAGAGCTGCCCAGGCCCTGGGTGCAGGCAAAAGCCTGACAGGCTAAGACCCAAGTGATGTTAGCCTCGGGCTATGTCTGCATACCTGGCACTGTCAGATCTCTCTGGTGTCCCAGAGCCAAGATAGCGGAGCGCCCCTCCCAGTCGACACCATTAATTTCAACACGTGGGAAGCAGAGGCAGGCAGATCTCTGTAAGTTTGAAGCCATTCTCATCTACAAAAAGAGTTCCTGGACAGCCAGGGCTACACAGAAATACCCTATCTTGAAAAAAAAAAAAAAACCCAAAACCAAACCAAGCAAGCAAGCAAGCAAGCAATAAAGAAAGAAAGAAAGAAAGAAAGAAAGAAAGAAAGAAAGAAAGAAAGAAAGAAAGAAAGAAAAAGAAAGGAAAGGAAAGGAAAGAAAGAACAAAAAGGAAAAAAGAAAGAAAAGGAAAAAAGAAAAAAGGAAAGAGGAAAAGATGTGCTTGAAGATTATGTAAGTCAAATAAACTTTTCGTGTGTGCAAAAAAAGAGTCAAATGTACTAGTGTTGCATACTAAAAAACTATTCTAGTTTTCCACACTTGTTAATGCATTTGGATTACTCTCACTTTCACCCACCTTCTCTTATCTCCCCATGACTCTTGTTACCTTCCACACAATTTTCTTACAAATCTCTTCCCACTTTTATGTCTTTTTGTTGTTTTGTGACCAACTGAATTAAATCCGGACCAACTGTGTAACCATGACTTTGGAGCTATACACTGGAGCCCAATGGATCCTTTGGTAGGTAGACAACTGAAGAAGATGACTGCTTCACTCCCAGAATCTATCAGTAGCCAATAGCTTAGTAATGAGCACCGCAGAAGACACCGAGGTCCTCTTGCTATCCAATACTAACTGATTACATGGCTGMTCTTGTATAGGCCTAGTGCAAGTCACTGCAGCTGTTGTAATTTTATGATTACAAGGGCTATGCCCTGTCTGAAGGATGGCAATTCAYAGCTTTTCTCCCTATCTTCTGTATCTTACAGTCTTTTTACCTCTCTAATAATKTTGCATGAGCCTTTCAGAAACTGAAGAGCTACACTTCTTTAAACTCTTCTACATCTAATAGCAACATGGTACCCTGAATTATTAAAATGATGGACTTCTTTAAAAGAATAAATAGATAGTACAGGGCACAGAAAACTCATTTTCAAAGTAAATTCTCTGAAGATACCTGCAGATTGGATGCACTATTTGAAAGTCATTATCACAAAGAGAACTCTCCCTCATATTTCAAATTGGTCAGAGGGCCAGTGGAGTCATATTAATGTAGTATGGAAGTAACCTGTTTGAAGTAAGTGATATAGAGACCTCCAAAAGACATAAACATAGTTGGCCCTAAAATAAACCACACAGAGCCCCTTTGAGTCCATGAAAGCCCAGCACCCATTCACACCTACTTCAGAGTGAAGGRCCCATGGGAGAAATGGAATCCGGGGGTTTAGCTGATACCTAAGTGTCTTAGAAGTCTCCTTTCACTTTTACAATCWGATTGTTGCTAAACTGAGAAAAATGGATGGGATTTCATCCATTGACTTGGACCTTTGTCTAATGTGCCACTTTGATTTCTAGACCCCCTAATTCCACAAGGAACAATGTGTTAACCCTGGTGTCTGAAGGAGCTGTGTTTCATTCCTGTTCTACCGCTCTACCATCTCTGAACCCTGATGCTTTCTTCTAGACAATAAAAAACAATGATGACCACTTCATGGGATTATTAAGAAAATTAATGAGATAAAACATAAACATGTTTCAGTCATAGGTAATGTTACATAGCACATGTATCAATCATATTCTCTGGAACATAGAATGCTTTCAGGAACTGTTTCTTAGTTCTTCTGTGCCTAACTCTAGATGGCTTTGCATCTGGTGACAAGTGTTGAGAATGGTAGATCCAAGACAAAGCCTCTTGCTTATGTCTCTTCTACACAGCATTAGAACTCCTCAATTGTATAGACTCTCAGTGGTGAAAATTCAGATTTTAGTTAAGCTGTAGAAAACACAGCATGTTTTAGAGTGAGATGCATGCATACCTCAGCAAGAACATGTTGTTCCATGACAAACATGAAGAACTTCCCCACTTTTCAGGTAAGAACAGTCAGAATACATTTTATGGACGAGGTCAAAGGTAAATATATCTGAGCACCAAATGAGATTAATTCATTATTTTAACTTTAATTTCATCTTAAATTTTAATGTATACTTTATTTAAATAAATTACCTTAAATCCAATCTATTTTTCATTTTTATGTATTGTGTGCATATGTACACACACATACACACACAAAGAAAGAAAGAGAGAGAGAGAGAGAGAGAGAGAGAGAGAGAGAGAGAGAGAGAGAGAGAGAGAGAACATGAGCAGAAGAAGACAATTTATGGAAATTTGGTTTTATCTTTCCACCATGTTGATTGAGCTGAGGTCATCAGGAATGAAGGCAAAGCCTTTACTCACTGATCCACCTTGGTATCTCCAAGAGAGTTTTAAAATCCACATATTTTAAGTATATAAAATGACACTATCTACAACTATTATCAGAATAAATCAATAGCAGCAGCAAAGATCAAAGCAGGGATTCATTCTACAGAGGAAATGGGGAGCRAAGAGCTCAAGCATAGTAATGCTAGTCCTAGGTGGGACTCAGTGGGATGCAGACCTAGTTCAAAGCAAGCACATGAACTGAAGAAGGATGGAGACCACATCTAGCTGTAGCCAGGTAGGCATTAGGATGTTCTGAGTTTTCACCACAGAAAGGTCCATCAAACTGGGTTTTTGAGGAGTACCTCCACCCTGTACCTTGACAAACTGTTGACATATTTGTGGCTTTTCTCTGTAAGAACAAKTGTTAAAACTTCATTTTGGCTTACAAATGTGATCTACCTGCATTTTATTTTTATTTCATTCAGAAAGAAGTGGTGATGGGGGGATAGAACGATAGAACCTACAACAAAAGATGAAGAGAAGATCTGTTTAATAGTGGGTTTTATTCCTGAATTTATAGGCAAAAAAGCTGAGACAGTAAATAGAAAAGGTCAATTGGCTGACCTATAGTCAAACTAGGAAAATGGCAAAGCAAATTAAACTTGACTTTCAACAAAAAACTAAAATGAAATCTTCTTGTAAATACCTTTCTCAAATCCTGACTTCTAGAGAATCTATAGGCCCTCACGCCCACTTGCTTCTGTCTCTCACCCTTTGGAACTTTGACTAAGTTCTGCCTTTATGTGACCTGATTTTGAAGAGCAAGCATATGTGGCCCTTACAGAAGTATATTCATACTATATACTTCTGAAAAATGCAGTAATTTTCTCACCCCCTTTAGCAGCAGGTTGGAAGAGAAAGCCTACTCTTAAAAAGATAAATACAACAATGTTTATTGAGTCCAAGCTATAGAGATAAATAATGGTCTGGGAGCATATGGACTAAATGCATGGCCTGGAGTTCTAGTTTCACATTAAGCAAGTTAGACAACTTGTTATATAATAGATGAGAACATTATCATTGATTTTTTTAAAAAAGGGAAATGGACAAAGATTAAGATTAATTATTCTAGTGAAGAAAATTGTACCTATTCTTTACAAGCAGGAGCAAAGAATGATCTTGAAAGACCTTTGTTCTTGGAATAGTTACTTTGTCTCTGTCTCAGTTGTATATATATAAATCAACCAGCCACTTCATTGGTGTACTGGGTCAAGGCAACAGATTTTTTTAAAAAAATGTGTAGATTTATTTTATATGTTTATACTACTTTATATGTATGAATGTATGTGTATCATGTGCTTGCCTGTGGGAGTTAACCGTAGTTGTGAGCTACCATGTGGGTGCTGAAAATTGAACCCAGGTCCTCTGAAAGAGAAACAATCAGATGAAACATCTCTCCAGCCCTGAAATAGAGTTTTTTCTGTTTGTTTTATTATTTCTTTWAGTTTTTAGATTATAATCATGTAATTTTTCTCTTCCCTTTCTTCCCTCTAAATCTTCCACTCCTCTTTGCTGACTGTCTTAGGGTGCTGTGAACAGACACCACGACCAAGGCAACTCATAAGAACAATGTTTAATTGGGGCTGGCTTACAGGTTCAGAGGTTCTGTCCATTGTCATCAGCATTCAGGCAGCAGAGTAAAGGAGGAGCTGAGAACTCTACATCTTTATCTGAAGGCTGCTAGCAGAATACTGGCTTCTAGGCAGCTAGAAGTAGGGTCTTAAAGTCCATGCCCACAATGACATACCTACTCCAACAAGGCCACACTTCCAAATATTGCCAGTCCCTGGGCCAAGCATATACAAACCATCACACTATCTTTCAAATTCATGGCTTATTTTTACATTAACTGTTGTCATATGCATATAAATTTATGTGTATATACATATTCCTAAATATAACCTGTTTATTCTGTATATATTGCTACCTTCAAGGCAGTTTGAAGCAATGTGATGATATTTATATTATGCTTATGGAATAAGTTATAATACTTAATAATTTCTATAATTCAAAGTGACAGTCCTATCTGACTATAACAATTAGGATTCTAATATCCAGAAAATCACTATTAATCGCTGATAATGCAGGAACCATATGACTACCAGTGTGTGCTGGCCGCTTATAGGCTAATCCAGTTTTCCACTTATACTTTGCTTATCCCTTTCATCCTAAACTATGATACATTGCTTATTAGTATTGAACATGCTGTGCATCCTATTTCAGATCATTGGTCCTTTGCATATATTTTTTACTATCTCTAAGTCCCATTTGCCTTTTCTATTTGGTCAATTTCTACTCATTCAATACAGTCCACTTTAATATTACTTTCTCATATATGTATATATATATATATATATATATACATATATACTTTCTCAGATATAACTGCAAGGGAAATAATGACTTTCTTGATTTTCTCTAGAATTTCACCTATGTATTTAGTTATTTTTCAAGACATGGTTTCTYTATGTAATCCAGGCTGCCCTGAAACTCAGTTTACAAATGAGGCTGTTATTGAACTCACAGAGATCTACCTGACTCTGTCTCCCAAGTGCTGGGATTAAAGGTGTGTACCACCACCACCCATGTTATATATTCATTTGTTTAAACCACACTTCAATGGTAATCTTCCAAATGTACTACTAGCTTTCTTAAATTTATTAATTTCCCATTTCATACCCTAGAAAAATAGCAAGCATTTAGCAAATACTGAATAAATGTTCATTGATTGCTAAACAGACAGGCTGAATACATTTTTGAAGGATAAATAAAAGGTGCTATCTTGTCATCTAAATCATGTTGTGTCTACTCATTTCAGGCTACCAATCCTGAACCTCACAGGTTAAAGTCTAGTAGCCAAGGTCATTGAACGGGCTTCACGTTCCATGTCTGCTTCAGCTGCCACTGCATGGTCTCTTTTCTAGCACAGCTGGGCCTTGTCAGCGTGCCTTGATAGCTCTTGTTGTTCAAGTCATTAAATAAATACGTAATGGCCACAGAGATCTTGTTCTAAGCTAATGGACTTAAATAATAGATATTTTCATCTTAAGTTCCAATAGAGTCTATATTTTATTTTGATAATTTTAATACAAATTCAATAAAATCCCTTGTAAATTTAAAGCTAAAGAAAACTGAGCAAAACCCCATAAGCATATTGCTAGTTTTCTTTATAACTTTTGTATACATATATGTACCTAGTACTTTACAAATATATAAATGGTGATTTCTATATATAACTTTATACTCATTTTCTACTTAAGTCATGAAATATATGGTCTTATTATAATCAACGATATTCAAGAAAACAGACTTTTACTAGTTTTTAGCTGATATATAATTGATATTTAAAGTTTTTACTCAGTGGTCAAGTTCTTAAAAATAAACATACTTAGTCTAAATGGTATAAAGACTTTTAAGTTCTTCTGTTACTTTTGGACAGACCTATTTTATTTTTACTTTGGGAATCAGGGTGTTTCTATGTAGTCCTTTCTTGCCTGGTACTTGCTTTGCCTAGGCTGGCCTTGAACTTGTGGGAATCATCTTAGCAGTTAAAATAGTGGTGCACACCACCATGTCCAACTTTATTCTCCATCCTTCCTTTTTTGTTTCTTTCTTTCTTCTTCCTTCTTTCTTTTCTATTATAACTACTACTACTACTACTACTACTACTACTACTACTACTACTACTACTACTACTGTGACTTCTATTACTACTACTTCTTCTACTACTACAAATACTCCTCAAGGCTTTAAAGACAGATGAATGGTTTACATTCATAACAATTACATATGAGAATATTGAGTTTTACTTAATGCAGACTTTTAAATCCCATCTTTTGTTTTTATGTGTCTTATATCTACATTTTTTTCTATGAAAGAGTTTCACATGTGCATGTATACACAATTTGTAGCCTATTTTAACTTGATTTTGACAAATGTTGGTCTTTGACTTGATGCCTGATTGGAGGTAAAAACATATGAATTTAGAATTTATATTTCTTATCAAAGCTGCCTGACAATAGGACTTTTTCATCAACATTTTTTTTTTAAAAAAAACGATGTTTGTAACATATAGCAATTACAAGCCTGATCTAGTTGTCTTCTTAAAATATGCATTTTCTTTTACCCTGTCATAGACTGATCTTATAGATAGGTGAAATTGAGAAGCTGCTTAATGATGTATTTGAATTCCATATCACACTTTTACTAAGTATTCTGTTTCCCCAAACTCCAACTAGTTGGGAACTTCACATACAGTACATTTTTAAAAAGTCATAAATCAAGTACAAGTAGCACAAAAACTCCTTTACGAATATACATCTAACAATATGGCTTTACACATTTTATTTTTATTTATTTATTTTTGTGAATAGGAAACTGTTGCAAGAAGGAGAACACTTTTAGAGAAAAGTAGAAAGGCGAAAAGTAGCTCAGCTCCCACAAATGTTCAAAAGTTCTGGAAAGGCCCAATGCAGCAGTGCAGGGGAATACCAAAACAGGGAAGTGGGATGGGGTGAATAGGGGAACAGGGGGAGGGAAAAAGACATATGGGACATTGGGGGGGGGTGGGGAAACCAGGAAAAGGGAAATGAAATGTAAATAAAGAATATATCCAATAAAAAAATAAAGAAAAAAAAAACTCTTATGGGACTTTTGGGGAGGGGGGATCCAGGAAAGGGAAAATCACTTGAAATGTAAATAAATAATATATCGAATAAAAAAAATAAATAAAACTTTTTTTTTTTTTGGTTTCTCGAGACAGGGTTTCTCTGTGTAGCCCTGGCTGTCCTGGAACTTACTCTGTAGACCAGGCTGGCCTCGAACTCAGAAATCCGCCTGCGTCTGCCTCCCAAGTGCTGGGATTAAAGGCGTGCGCCACCACCGCCCGGCTAAATAAAACTCTTAAAAAAAAAAAAGTAACAACTTTCTGGGATCCCTTTCAGCCTCATACAACATTCGTATTTTGTTGCAGAAGTTGTCACTATGCAGCTTTTGTTACCTCTTCCAACACTCCTAATCACAGTAAGAGAGAAGATGCTATCTGCACTTTCAAGGAGTTGCCATGTGCAGAAAATTAGTTGTGGGATTATCTGTACATTATTGGAACATGAATATTTTAGTCCTTTGTTGATTTTGACCACAATAAGGACATTTTTCTGTTGGTTTTTCTTACATTTACTTTTCAACTTAGCTCATTTCACAGACCAATTCATATTTTAAATGTGTTTCAACACAAATTTGTATTCTGAGGTAATTTCCTCATACACTCACCATGAGAAGATCAAGATAAAAAAGTCTTAGAATGTTTTCCTTCCACTTCCATGTGGCAGACATAATGAAGCCCCTGACTTGCTATGTGACCAGGTAACCATTTCATCCAGTTACCTGTCTAATATTGCAAAACTAATCCTAAAACCCCACTTGGATTATGTCACTGGCTTCATAAAACTTTAGTTGCAGAGCATGGTGGTACTCACCTTGAATCCCTGAGCTTTGGAAACATGGAGGAAGACATGCATTAGAGGAGGAATGCATGGAGGAAGACCCTCGGCTATTGAGCAAGATCACTCCATGTTACCTATAGCTTTATTCCAACATTTTTTACAATACTTCTCTAGCAGTAAACAAGCTTTGAATACAAATCACCATATATGTGTATTTATATAAATATTGCAATCCAACATTGTCAATAAAAGCAATTGCCTGTCACATTCACTTCTTTTTCTCTATAAAGAACACACATCTTCCTGTTCCTGTGGCTTTTCATACAAATTCTTGGGTTTTGAAGGTCAATGATCTTGGGACATCTCTAGCCCTATGAGAACTTATTTACAGTTACAAGGTAAGGCTCCCTACTTCCTCTGAAGTACAGAGCTATCACTTCTTGGGTCCACCAACTTAGAAATTAATCATTGGTAATTGACTTTCTTTGGGGGATTTTTATAGGCAGTCACTGGTAAATTAAGGAACTCTGTTCACATTTATTAAGTTATAGATCAGTACAACTAATAAAATTTGTTTTAAGCTTCAAAGAGTTGTAGATTAATAAGTTTAAAGCATTAGATTTATTATCAGTTACATTTAAATAAAAAACAGCAGATCCTGGGGATTACGTGAGTCAGGAGCAAGTGGAATAGGTAGAATCAGACTGAAGTTTCCAGTAGAGCTATGATGCTATAACTAATGAATTTATAAATACTGACCCTCCCAAGAAGAATTTGGCCTCTCAGAAGAAGTGCTCTTTTTGCCCTTATGAAAAGTGTGAGGCACTGTTCAACATTGAAATTATTTGTCCTGTTTGGCTGTCTTTTTTTTTTTTTGAAAAGGAAATGGAAGGGGGAGAGGGGAGGTTGGGGGAAAGCTTGGTGGAGTAGAGGAAAGAAAAAAGGTGGTTGGGATGTAGTGTATGAGAGAAGAATCATATTTTCTGGGGGGAGAGGAGAGGTGGGGGAAGATAGGAGGAGTAGAGGGAGAAAAAAACTGTGGCTGTGCTGTATCATGAACTGTATGAGAGAAGAATCTATTTCCAACTTAAAAAAAATAAAAAAAAAGAAAACATAAGAGTGAGGTACTTTTGCACTTTCAAGATGAAAGAAAACTTAGAGCAAATTTAGGGATATTTATATTAAGTTTCAGTGTTCCACATTTGATGAGCCTTGTATGGTCAAGGTAATAGATTATCTAAAAATATGCAATGTTTACTTTCCCATATGTATAAAAGCTGACAGGGTAAGGGAGAAATTCTACATAGCCTGTCAAAACTATTTACAGGAGCTTGTAAAAATTTACTTAATACCTTGGGGGATTATTGTCTGGGAATGACTATCCGAATTTATTTGCTGCCTTTCTAGGGTCAAGTTTATAGGAGTACATTCAGTTTGTGAACACTCCACTCTTGAAATGAAAGCAAATTCATGTAGAATTATGTGCTTCATGTGGGAAGGAATGTGATGCTTCCATCCTAAGCACTTTTCCCAGGACCTCTGTCATTAAGCCTTAAAAATCAATCTACTGAAACTTTTTTATCTCCATGTAGACACCAACATTTAAAAAACATTATTGCATGTCCTAACTCATTTAGTTCTAATTCCCACGTTGCTTAATTATTTAAAACATCATCAATGTTAAAGCTATACATTTAACTACTTTCTAAGAGAAAATTAAAATTCTATGATAGGAGAAGTGAGCATACATATAAATAATATTCATTTGGCATCAATGTGTATAAATAAAAAGATTAACTTGTAAAATCAAGCCAATAAAAATTAGTTTCATTCATGCAACAAGAAGGAATTGGGAACTGAGGAAGTCATGTACATTAAAGGTGTGTAGAATATTGTGAAGGTAATATTCTAAAGGACAAAAAGTAAAGTAAGAAATCCCTACATTATTGCCATAATCAGTGTAATCATTATTGTAGGCACTTAGAGAACATGCTAAAAACAAAAGCTAATTAGACAAAACTCTGACCCATCCCAGAGGACCCCCTGCACCCAACCAATGGACAGAAGCAATTGATACCTGCTGTTGAATTAGGGAAGGCTGAAGGAAGCTGAGGGCAACCCTGTAGGAGGACCAGCAGTCTCAGTTAATCTGGACTTCCAGGATCTCTCAAACACTGGATCACCAAACAGGCAGCATACATCAGCTGACATGACCCCCCTCTCACACATATAATAGAGGACTGCCAGGTCTGTGTTCATTCAGAGATGACTCACCTAACCCTCAAGAGACTGGAGGCCCCAGGGAGTTTAGAGGTCAGATGGGGTGGGGGATAGGGGCATACATGTGGAGACAGGGGCATGGGGAGGAAGTATGGGATGTGGAACACTCAGAGGGTAGACAGGGGTTGGCAGGGTGGGGAATAAAATATGGAGTGTATAAAAATAATTAATAAAAATATTTTAAAAAAACTAATTAAAAAAATGTTCTGGAGCTGATCCTAGACCACAAGAATCTATACCCAAATATGGCCAGGAGAGAAAGCTGGTCTTCCAGGAGTGCCAACATGTCTGTGAGCTCAGGTAAGACCACCACTTCTGCTCAAATTCTTGGCACAATAGCTCAGGGTACAGGAAGCAAGGAACAGCCAGGGACAGGATCCTTCTTGTTTCCATCTGCACCCTAGAACTGACTCTGTGCCCAGCTCTCCATACCCAAATTCCTCCCAGAGAGATTCTGTCTTACACAGGATTACAGGATAGACAACCCACAGTCACAGACAGCAAGAGCAGCTAAAACCTGAGATAACCAGATGAACCACATAGTGAGAGGCAGGGGCAAGAACATAAGCAACAGAAACCAAGGCTATTTGGCATCATCAGAACCTAGTTTTCCCATCACAGCAAGCCCTGGATACCCCAATACACCAGAAAAGCAAGACTTATTTAAAATCACATCACAAGATGATGATAGAAGACTTTAAGAAGGACATAAATAATCCCCTTAAAGAAATACATAAGAGAACACAGGTAAACAGCTTGAAGCCCTTATATAGGAAACACAAAAATCTCTTAAAGAATTACAGGAAAAAACAACCAAACAAGAATTTGTGCAAGAATTGAACAAAACCATTCAGGATATAAAAATAGAAATAGAAACAATAAAGAAATCACAAATGGAGATAGAAGACCTAGAAAARAGATCAGGAGTCATAGATGCAAACATCACCAACAGAATACAAGTGATAGAAGAGAGAATATCTGGAGCAGAAGATACCATAGAAAACATTGACACAACAGTAAAAGAAATTGCAAAATGCAAAAGGCCCCTAACCCAAAACATCCGGGAAATCCAGGACACAATGAGAAGACKAAGCCTAAGGATAATAGGCATAGAAGAGAGTGAAGATTCTCAACTTAAAGAAGACCTAACACTACTACTCTTCAAACTATTGCACAAAATAGAAACAGAAGGAACACTACCCAATTCATTCTATGAAGCCACAGTTATGCTGCGTATTCTTCCTTGGTGTCTGCCCAATCAGGAACTTGTCACAGTTTCCTTTTACAGAGGACTTCATAAGAGACTTTTTTCTACTTCTATCATGATTAATGTTCCAAATAGATTTTATAAACTGGTTGAGTACATACTACTTTTAGCTTCAGAAGCTATCATGTATTTTTAAGAGGCATGTAACTGTTATAAATTATTTTGATGACTTAAAAAGTCAATACTGAGATGTAAATTTAAAATAAATTTTATTAGTTTAATAATAATAAAAAAAGAAAAAAGAAATGTTCTGATAAGAGTGAAGGGGAAGGAGGGAGCAAAGGAGAAAGGAGGAGTGGCTGGGGGAGAGAGGGAGGGAGGGAAGAGAGCACACATTGTTTCAAGAGAAGAATGGAAGTATAGAAATAAAAGTTAATAGGGCTGGAGATAAATGAAGTGCATACAGGCATAGTAGGGACAGAGTTTATAATAGTATCTTTGTGACATTCGAGATGGCTAGTGTTGAGAACAGAATGTGAAAAGAARCGGCCAAGATTTATTGGGCACTGAGTCCTGGGCTGGTATGCTGGTTCACTTTCATTGTCAATTTGAATAGATTGAAAATCAYTTATAAGGCACATTTCTGTACACCTGTAAAGGCATTTCCAAAGGGACTAACTGAAGAGTATTTCACACTCCAAGCACTGGTGTCCTCATTCACAGCCTGGGAACCCATACTTAATGAAATGGGAAAAGGAGACAACATGGTGAGAACCAGCATTCTTTTATGTTTCCTTTCTGT
>BDUI01016583.1:15076-30560 GCA_002335545.1 Apodemus speciosus
CTTTCTCAGCAAGTTTCCAGCTCCCACACCCCAGCAATGGAATGTTTCTAGGGATAGAGCAAGATAAAAGTCACCTACCCCTGGAATCCATTAATATACTTTAAATTAAACCTGTGAGCTCACTTGTCTCTCTAGCTTGGTAATGGGAGACCCCAGCATGCTGGCCGTTTGCAGAATAAAACACTCTTTGCACATACTATTTGAGTCTGGGATATCGTTCTTCAGCAAATCATGGACCCTTACTCCCTGACCCTGATGTCTGTTTCCATTAACTACAGGCTTTATAAGCCAGGACCATTTCCCAGGCACTCATTCATTGTTTTCATTCATTTGTGAAGCAACTCTCACCAAGGTCACAATAAAAGGACTTGTTAGCTAAGTCTAGCTTTCCATTTGTTTTGTTCATCTATTTTTCTCTCTTCTGCAACTTTTAAAAGACAAATCCAGAACTCCCCTGTCCTGGGGAGAATAAGAGTGACCTCCATAGGCTCATATATATGAGTGTTTAGTCATCGTGGAGAAGGATTAGGAGGCCTTGATGAGGAAATGTGTCACTGGGGGGATGAGATTTGAGGTTTCAAAAGCCCAAGTGAGGCCCAGTGGCTCTCTCTACCCATTGCTGCAGATATGGATGTAGAACTCTCAGCTACTTTTCCAGCACCAYGTCTGCCAGCACTCTGCCATGCTCCCTGCTGTGGTTTATTAGCTGTACTGGACCTTTTACTGCAGGTCTTGAGGCCATAGTAGTTCTGTTAATATAGGCTCTTGTCTTTGGCAGCCTCAGTTTCCCTCATCCATATTCAACCTTTCGTGTGATATGATTTTCTGTCTTCTCTATCTTGTCTGCCATCCTTATCAATTCAGTTCCTCACACTGGCCACCTACTTGGGATGTTTTCTTGAATTCCTTCCATTCTCTTACATAACTGCATTCATCACACATCCCAATAGATGCTCAGTAGAGGTTTGAAATCATACAAAACCAACGAACTGCATTTTGTCCTATTCCCACAACCAGGGAGGTAAAGTATAATTTACACTTAGTATAGTAAGAAGCAGCCAATAACAACTAATTCTAAAGTAGGATTTCACAAACAATGCAACTAGCAGTGACACAGACAACTGCGAGGTTCAGGGAATGGTGAATGTATCTTTGGTTTCRAATGAGTAAGTTTATTATTCAGCAAGTCGACATAACAAATAAAACAATAGTAAAGGCACAAGGCATCATCGAATCAGAGTGGAGATCAGCTGGGGAAGCCCCTTTGAGGTAGTCCTTTGAAGTTTCCAATAGAGAGAGTCCTGGGCAGAGAAGAATGAGGGTGAGGTTTCCAACTAGAAGAACAAATAGCTATAGATAGAAAATGTAGCATTATAGGGTCCACAATGGAGCAGCTAGAGAAAGGACTGGAGGAGCTAAAGAGGTTTGCAGCCCCATAGGAAGAACAACAATGTGTACCAACCAGTGCCCCCAGAGCTCCCAGGGACTAAAGCTCCAGCTACAAATGTAGCAGAGGATGGCCACTTCAGACATCAATGAGAGGAGAGGTCATAGGTTCTATGAAGGCTCAATGCCCCAGTATAGGGGAATGCCAGGTCAGGAAAGTGTGTGTGTGTGTGGGGGGGAGGGTTGGTAAACAGGGGGACGAGGGGATAGGGGATTTTTGGAGGGGTAACAAGGAAAGGGGATACCATTTGAAATGTAAATAAAGCAAATATAAAATAAAAAATAAAATAAATAAAAATAAATTAAAAAAAGAAGAAAAAACAGCATTAAACCAGATGCTTACAACACCCAGCAGAAGCTAAACCAGGAAGTTGTGGCAGGCAGTTAACTTTCCACGGCTGTAGGCTCTTACAGATCACGGTTAAAAAATGTTGGAAATAACTGACCACATTTTTAAGAACGTAATAATTTTTTCTTCTTGAGCTGTTTTGCCCTCTCTGTAACAGAGATGGAAAACTAGACATCCCCAGACAAGAAGCCCTGGAGGACAYTGAGATATGCTCTGAGGGAGCAGGAGAACAGAACAAGCCTCTCACTGAGGAAACGTCTGTGCCAGTTTACAAATGCAATGTGCACTACAGCCACTAGGACAACGTTGGGTAACGAAAGAAAAAGTTGTGTTAGGGCAGTCTCTCTATCAAGAGATCTGATTATGCAGAGCCCACCCCTTTTCTTGTCTTGATGTTGAAATCTCAGAAAACCATCCACCACCTGTAAGCAGGTGGGTGGTGTGCTCTGGGCCGGGTTTGTTCCTTAGGCTACGGACTCCATGGACATACAGGAAATAACTTTCATGGAGTTTCCTGTATCTAAAATACCTCTGGTTAGGACCTCACAGCTGTTGGAAAAGCTCTGCTGACACTTCTCAGAAAAAGGAAACTGAAAACTAGCATTTCTTGGGCGGAGCCTTAATGTATAGTTATTTTGCCCCAGCATCAGGACTTGGGACTCAGCCACAGGGCCAGGCTTAGCCAAGTTTCAAAGTGAAAGGAGGCGGTCAGTACTTTCGGCTTCCTGTCTCCCAAGACCCGATTTTCATGATTTTCATGTCCTATCACTAACAGTGAAAAATCTTTGTGAGGTGGATGGTGTCAACTATCAAATACGACAGTCCCTGAATTGAAGACTTGGGCTGCTGTGGAGAGAGGTAAGTAAGGTATGTCAGAAGTTTTCTAGAAAAAGCATTAGGACCATTTTGCTAATCAGTAAATTAGGAGGCTAGAGGAGTCATGGGCTTCTGAGGGTAGAAAGAAGGATTAGTATTGACTATATTCCAGAAAAGAATACAGCTGCAGGACGCCTGGTTCTAAACCTTCAGTTGACTGAGGAACAGAAGTTATCTTTTATTGCAGCACAACCGAGACCTTTACAAAAGAAAGTGCATTTGGCCGTGGCTGGAATTAGAATATATTGTTCAGAGGGTTGACCCAGACTGAGCCTAAAAGGAACTCTGATTTTCTGGGTGTGTTGATCTGTAGGTGTTTTATTGACACGGATTTATATTTAGAAAGAGGGCTTTTGATTTCTAGCTGAAGGGGAAAGAAACATAGGGGCTAGAGAGCTATTTCTTGAAAAAAGGTAAGAATAATGGCATGACAGAAAGTTTATGATGTAACATTAGCTTGAAAGCATCAGACTCAAAACTCTATTATAGGTAACCTTACCATCTAAGAAATGTCAAGCAGATAGTTACTCTATAATCCCAGATGTTCAAGTGGCACAGAATCTTTTAAAAGTTATGTATGCTTTTAATCTCTATTTCCTTTACTTTATTTGGTATTAGAAAATGTATTCAGGTCCACTTCCACTTGGAGCCCGCTCTCCCGTTTCCATAGTTAAATTCCTAGAATTTGGGGAAACCATTATTCCAATGCTATCTGTTGAGGTTTGATTATAAACCCGCTGGTGGCTCTGGAAGGTTTGGGGGACTTTCACAAGGAGGAACTTACTGGAGAAACCTTATTGGAGGAAGTGGGTCACTGAGGGTGGGCTCTGAGAGGTGATAGGCTGTCTCACTTGTACCTCTGTTTTCTGTATGAGCCAGAGTTGCAATCCGCTGGTTCCTTCCTGCCTGTCGCCATGCTTTCCTGGCCAGCGGCTACGTCGCCCCTGTCGTGATGAAATCTACCCTCATGGACCTGTAAGTAAAAATAAAACCTACTTCTCCCCTATGTTGCTGATGTTCATGACATTTTATCAAAACAGAAAAAAAAAAAACCTCTTTTTTTCAGAGTAGCTACTTTTTGAAAATTCACTGATAACCTTACCAAAAGTGTGATAAATATTTCTCTTTATCAGAACATAGTTGTTAATTATGTGGTTCAACTTTTCTACTGTTTTGCTTTTCATATTATTTTATTCTTGGCTATTTAAAACTTCAGTTATTAAAGGGGATGTTTTGTAATTTCTGACCATCATGGTACATTTGCCATTTGTTCATGGAGAACTGTCAAATTTTGTTTACAGATGTTGACTTTATTCAATGAGGCACACACTGTTTAGAATTGTTGGTTATATTGCCTTGGTGACTTTAACATTTAATCATTTTATAGCAACTCTATCCTTAAGGGCACTATTTATCTTATAGTTTTCTCTGACTAATATTAATAGAGCTGTTCTAACTAGAGTTTTTGTGCTTAGTGCCTGATACATATGTTCACATCTATTTTGCTTCACAGTTGCACAGCTCTTCCATTTCCCCAATGTGTCTTTTGTAAACACCACAGGAACCACAGTGGGTTTTAATCCAGTTTAGCATTCTTTTTAAACCCATGAGTCTAATTCATGTGTGTTCTGTCAGTTGAAATATTTGAATCTTGTGTAACCAACGTATCTTGCTTCATATGATATTTCCTTTCCATGTTTGTTTTCTTGTTTTTAAAAATACTCTTAAGATTATTCTTTATATAGAATGATACATATTATGTTAATCATGTTTTCAAAAGTCCCATTCATACATCTTGTGGGGACACATCATTTATCTTTATCCCAGAATAATGCCTTCTGATGTAGTTTTTGGTGAAGTTGTATAATATCACATTTACTGCTTCAGTGAGGTAAACTAGCATACAGCGAGCCACTCTAAAGTGAATGATCCAGTGTGATTTAGTACGTAGACAAGGTTGTATTCTTTCCCTTGAATCTAGCTACAAGATATGAGAATTACTCTGTTTATCTCCATAATTGTTTAAATGTCACCTCCTCAAACAGACATAGTCTGACTACCAACTTGAGTTACACCCTACAGCCCCAGCCCACGTTATTGAAAACTATGTACTGTACATACTTGTACTTGTAGAAATAGTGAAGAAATCTTGCTTGATTCATGACTCATTTCCTCTTGCAACTTGCAGGAAGTCTGACTGGACAAAACAAGCTGATTTGTGAACAACTGCTGTTCATTTACTAGTTTATCCCTCAAGTGCTTATCTTTTGCATTTTAATTTCCATAAGGCGTTTTGGAAGTTTTTACACCAGAGGATCTGGCTATTTAGTCACAGACAAGTTTATAGGGAGTGTAGACCAAAGTGCAGGTCTTTTGGGACACTCCCATGAAGCAACTGCGTAACCTGTGGTGGGGGCAGTCCACCCTTCGGCAGTCATTCCCAGGGGAAGGCATGTTGCTACTGGCATGGTGCTGAGTAGTTTGTAGAGATCTCTCTGCCAGGCTACATATTAAATTCCCACAGTACCCTCTTCTACTGTGTGTATTTAACTGATGGGGAATCAATCCCACCAGATAAGAACAAGTTGAGACCAGAGCCTGATATACTCCTGGCTTGGTACCATCTTTAACTAGGGTATTTTTCTAAGTTAAATCTGGACACCCATCTGTTAGCTGTGGCGTGTGGAGATTTGTAAGAAGGCGTTCAATCAGCATCAAGTAGTGACCTAATATATAGCTGCTCACCACAAGGCCTTAGGCATCTGTTGTTCAGAGTCTGATGGAATGGATGTTTGTTATTAGACTTTTCTAAGAAGGAGAAAAATAGTCTCTGACATTTTAGTCTCTTCCAGTTTCTTGCTCTCCCTGTAGCATGATAAATATAAACTTCAAACTATAATAATAACATATGTTGAGCACACCAGGTGTCAGGGATACCTCATGAATTGCCTGTGAATTGCTCATGGGGTCTGTGCAGTAGGGACTATGAGGCAGTTCATCAAAGTACTAGAAGAAATCTCTGATCTCATCATAGAGCAAGAAAGTGAAAACATGTAAGTCTAATGCATGTAGTCTCTGTACCAGGAAAATATCGCCCAATAGAAATATAATGTAAATAAATACACACACTTAAATTTTCTAGTAGCTACATCAAAAAAACAAAAGCAAAATCCAATAACAGCAACCCAGTATGTTTGATTAAAGTCAAAGTGTCCAAAATATGTACTAAGTCTTCAAACCTTTCAGATATTTTATTCTCAGAGAACATAAATTCTGATGATAAATTTTCATCTATATTTAAATTTATATTTATGTATATTTAAAATTCACAAAACTTACAGTTGAAAATGTAGGTTTATATATTCAAGTAATTTTAATCATACTGATTTTCTAGAAACCAAATTTAGTTTATGTTTTTAATTAAAATTAAATGCAATATAAAATTCAGTCCTCTCAGGTGCACACATAAAATGATTGAGAACCATGTGTAGTTGTTGTAAGCAGGTTGTTCTGGAATTAAAGCCTGGTTTCTATTTATTAATTGATTGACTAATGGATTTTTGGTGTGCATGTGTGTATGTGACATGCNATAACATATGTTGAGCACACCAGGTGTCAGGGATACCTCATGAATTGCCTGTGAATTGCTCATGGGGTCTGTGCAGTAGGGACTATGAGGCAGTTCATCAAAGTACTAGAAGAAATCTCTGATCTCATCATAGAGCAAGAAAGTGAAAACATGTAAGTCTAATGCATGTAGTCTCTGTACCAGGAAAATATCGCCCAATAGAAATATAATGTAAATAAATACACACACTTAAATTTTCTAGTAGCTACATCAAAAAAACAAAAGCAAAATCCAATAACAGCAACCCAGTATGTTTGATTAAAGTCAAAGTGTCCAAAATATGTACTAAGTCTTCAAACCTTTCAGATATTTTATTCTCAGAGAACATAAATTCTGATGATAAATTTTCATCTATATTTAAATTTATATTTATGTATATTTAAAATTCACAAAACTTACAGTTGAAAATGTAGGTTTATATATTCAAGTAATTTTAATCATACTGATTTTCTAGAAACCAAATTTAGTTTATGTTTTTAATTAAAATTAAATGCAATATAAAATTCAGTCCTCTCAGGTGCACACATAAAATGATTGAGAACCATGTGTAGTTGTTGTAAGCAGGTTGTTCTGGAATTAAAGCCTGGTTTCTATTTATTAATTGATTGACTAATGGATTTTTGGTGTGCATGTGTGTATGTGACATGCATATGCCGTTTGTGGTGTGTGTGTGTGTGTGTGTCTGTCTGTCTGTCTGTCTGTCTGTCTGTGTACCAGAGGTCAGGGTTGGATATCTTCCTTGATTTGCACTCCATTTTTTGAAGTAGGATCTTCTCTTCTGAGTCTGGAGCTCAATGATTTGGTTGGGTTGCCAGGCCAGAGAATTGTAGGGATCTATCCATCCCTTTCTTCCCAGTTCTGGAATCATAATGTGTCCTTCATGCCCAGATTTTAACATGGGTGTTGGGAATCCAAACTCACTTCTTCAGACTTTCTCTGCCAGGCAGTTTCCTGACTAAGTCATCTCCTTAGCCCCCCTAATTCACATACAGCTTCAGTTGCAGAATAGAAGTACTCTTGTCTCTGTGGCTCTGCYCCAACCGCCCAATCCCAGAATAGTCGGCCTCTCTCCACCTTCTCCTCAAGGGCTTTCCAGATTCTCTGACTTTCATCCCATAATATCAACACTGTCTCTTCATATTCTACTGTAACATACAACTGTCTGTGACCCTGCATAGATCCTAACATATGCTTGGAGAAAGGCAAAAAGCTTTACAAAAGAAAACAAAAACAAACTACAGATAAGAATAGTCAAGATGAGAACAAGCAGCCAGAGAGCTATAGATTAGCAATCCCAGAAGAAAATAGTAGCCAGAACAGATTTTGTACCAGAACTCTGGGAGTAATAAGGTTCCAAACTAGCTTGTGAAGTTATTTTTGAAATCCTCTCACATTCTTTTTTGGAGGTATGGGTGATGTAGTGAAAATGAAGCAAATTGGAAGGACAGAGGAAAAAAAAACCACTTAGAATTTCTCTTAATGCTTGAAATTGTCCCTTGGGGAGGCTACTGAAGGAAAAAAATGAGAATGTAGGCAAAACCCTCTGGGTAATGTAAAGAAAAGGAATCAGTTGTGAGTGTTGCCTCTCTTGCATTCTGGTCAGAGCTGAGCACTAACTTAAAAATAGAGGCAAAGATTATTTTGGACATTTTATTCCTGTATGCATGCCTTGTTGGGAGCTAGAAGTAATAGGCATCTTCCTTCTTTCTGTGCTCTATGTCTGACCTTAGTGAGCGRACAGAGGAGCTGGCTCTCTGCAACCTGACCCGGATCCCAGGATTGGGTCTTTCTGTTACACTCTGTGAGATGAACTATCGGAGGATGAATATTGTGAACCCATACTGACATAGCAGAGCAGGGAGAAAGCCAGTGAAACTGTGGAAATCCTGACTCTGTATGAACTCATCCAACTTCTCTGTGCATAAAGCAAGGCCTTGTCCTTGCTTTGTATGGAGAAGAGACAGCCAAGAGTGGCGGAATAGTCTTCAGGCTGGGCAAAGCCAAGAAAAGATAAATCCAGTGACCGTAATCATGCCCAGGTGTGGCACCCTTCGGATCGGTAAAGATTTCCACTTTTGTTATCTCTAATGGGCTCCCAAAGCAGATGTGATTAGCTTGATTTTCGTAGGATGGCATTGACATTTGTGGGGACAATGTAGAACATTGAGGGAACAGGGCCAGTGAGGCATAGAGCCTCAAACACATCTCGTCTTCCATCTCAGTACCTTCTACACAAGACCAGCTTCTTTTTTCAATTTTTAAACATTTATTTATTAATTATCGTGGAGTCAGGTCTTTCCTTCCACCTTTTCATGGCAAGCATTTTACCTGATGAGCCATCTTCCTAGCATCAAATTATCTGCTGTAAGGTAATATGTGTGGAAAAGAACACGCACAACCAGGTTCACTGTTGGAGAGGAGCCTTCCAAGAGTCTAGAGCCTTTCTAGGCCTCAGATCCAGATGGATTTCATAATCATGTTTTATTTATCCCAGCCTCTTCCTCTTTTCACAGTGACACTTACTATACAGTGTCCATGTATTTCTGTTCCTCTGCTTCTACCCCGCCCCCTGGTCTGATCCCACATATTTCTTCTTTTCTCTGGTCTCTCTGTCCCTCACTTTCCTCAGACATCCACTAAGTGCATTGTGTATACTGTTGGGTTCGGGGTGGAAGCCAAG
The DNA here is from genome assembly GCA_002335545.1 of Apodemus speciosus. NCBI lineage: Eukaryota > Metazoa > Chordata > Mammalia > Rodentia > Muridae > Apodemus > Apodemus speciosus. Next base: position 24,056 of record BDUI01016583.1, read on the forward strand.
AAAGCTCACTTCAGATATGGAAACTTAAAAATGAAAGCTTTATTTTCTGAGAGCTCAGGGGAGTGGCCAGTTTGGGATCTGAACCTCTCCCAAGGAGAAGCCATATTGCATTTTTAAAGGATGAGAACACAAAGCAGGGCGTGGGGGTGGAGGTGGGATGGGGTCGGGGTGGCAGGGGAGCCGGGAGGAGCTGCAGTGTTTTTTGACATGACGGGGCTATATCCAGGCACCTGGCTTCTAGGTCCTTAGCTCATTGTTCTAGACGTTTGGTCCAGAGCTCAGAGTGATAAGGGGACAAAGGAGCAAGTGCTCAACTGCATGTGGCTAATTAGGGCGTATCAGGCAACTGGTTATGAAGCAGAAATGTAAGGGTTCTTTGGAAAGTCAGTTATGTTGGATGGTGTTTTGCTGGGGCCAAACACGAGAGAGTGTTTTCCTGAAGCAGACACAAATGAAAGGATGTGTTGCTAAAGCGGATTTATGAAGGAACGTTATGCTAAACCAGACACAGGTAAAAGGATGTTCTGCTAAAGCAAGCATGTGAAAGGACTCGTGATGAAGGATTCCTTGCTACCGACATGCATGTGTCGGTCCACCGCCTTACATCGCAGTGTTGAGCTCCGTTTGTTGTGACTCCATAGAGGAAAAGGCACCAAAAACTTCTCCAGAGGTTCCTGTGGATTTCGTGCCACTTCCTCGTCGTACTCAGGCTACTAGGCAGAGTGATGTCAGCTAATATGACTCATGTGATGAGGTAACGCTCTGGAGGACACGTGAGTCATATTAGCTGACATAACTCTGACAAGTGTTTGKAGGGTATATAAATACGACTCAATGAAAAGTGTTATGGCTTGGCTTGCTTGCATAACTAGCTTTGCCACCCTTCCTGATCTCCACTTCACTGAGAGAGGCACAGCCCAGAACATCTCCTGGAGCACCTCGTGGTCCTGGTTCCTCCTGTTGACTCGGCTGCCGATTCGGCCACGGCCTGGCTTTCTCTGCTAGTTTGTGCCACTGCTACTGATTTGTGTTTGCTACCCAGACACTACGGAACTGGACTGCTGGTTTATTCATGAAGTRCTTGTGAGTGGATCGAACTGCCRCTGAGGAGTCCTGTGAATTGAACTGCTGATTTCCTAACAATGTAGACGGAAGTTGCTTCAAAAAACAATTTCTAAATAGGTTAGCTGCCCTCGTTTCCTATTAACCTTTCTTTTCCACTATCCCTGGTGGGCGGTGGGCTAGAAGGGAGGTTAAAGTGTTTAAAATCCCATATTAAAGTAGGGCATGAAAAATTTAAGCCTGCATGGTTACATATTTTTATAACTTATGTACCTTGGTTTATATAATAGCAATCTGTATATTCTCTACCAGTTAATAGACAATTAAGAAAACATCTGGAGAAAGTGGATAGGTATTTATTCCTAGATCTGGGAATTTAACCTTGCAAGCAAGATGGAAGTTGTCCTCAAGATGGCTGGACTCAGATACCTGTCTTGTTACAAGTTGTCCCTGAGATGTCTGTCCTCAGAACACTGTTTACAATAGAAAATGTTCCGCTATAGGGATGTCCTCAGCTCACCTAGGGCCTGGGACTTTGACTTTTGTTTTGGAAAATGAAATGATAGTACTTAGAATACATTTTGTTTTGCTTGTTCCCAGCAATATTAGGATTATGGTCAATATTAGGAAAAGAAACATGAATAAAATGTCATTCTTTGACTCAAATAAAAGAAATCAAAAATCTCTTTAGGATGTCAGCTAGGATGTCAGGTTGATTTTAAAAATAAAATTTTTAAGAAGAAACAAGGTTGGTGTGGCAGAGGAGAGAGTGTTATGAATGAAGATAGATGAAGGAGTTAGCAATGGTTTTGTTTAACTGGAGCTTAATGTGAGCACAGCCCRYAGTGCTGAGTGGATATCTTTGACCTCCATTGTGTGAGGATCAAGGGCAGCCTCTACTTGGTAGTTTTCTTACTGTGACATACGCTGACTAGGGTTGAGTTGCTAGGTAACTTGAAGGGCGTTTCTAAATCAGGCTCAGAATTGGTAATGCTTAGGAGAAAAGCAGCAATGAAGACCTATGGCAACCYGTGGGATGAGTCCTGAGCTGTGCATTGCAGGGGCTGTCCCGTGCATTGCAGGAGACTTCCTGAGCTGTGCATTGCAGGGGCCATCCTGGCCTTAAGTCATAGATGTTGTCACTGCCTTACCTTTCCCAGGCACAACATTTTAGCCACCTGGTCCTGTGACCATTCCTAGAAATCTGTTTTCTCAGAACAATAATATTTGAACATATTATTCTCTGACAGAAATCCTAYCTGCCTCAGAGTCTCCTTTGAATTCTGTTGCCTAGTTGTCTTTACCTGTGTCTTCTTTGGCCTCATCCACATCTGCAGTTGCTATTTCCTTTTCTTTTTAATTAACATTGTGGTCGGCATACAGAACACTGGGCTTCATTATATTCCCTTGCTGCCCCATTTCACCCTCCCATAGACTCCCTTCTGCTTTGCTAACATACAGATCCCTTACTTCTCATCCCTCACTCCCTTCTTTCTGCCCTGAAGTTTTTGAGCTATACCATCTCAATGTGTGTTAGACTCATCTACCTCCATTGCTTTTTCTACGACTGTTGGATTTACAATTGAGGACATTAACAACTCACCCGATATGCCTCCTATCCGTGGGTTAGACCATTAAGACCCCACTGATATTCCTGTTTGAAACCTTCCTCAGAGTGACTGGAAAAGCCACTGACATCTGCAGCTCATGCCATTGTATGTTGGCATCTCCCAAACTCTACTGGCTCTGGACTTTGAGTAAAGTAGGGCAGGTGATTCTTGTCACCTGTCTGTTACCTCCATGTCACTCATTGTAACTGAAGTTAGCTTAGGAACACACTTGTTTATCAMRTGCCTTTGATGAGGCTTTATAACGAAAACCCTATATTATATTACAGCTGTTCTATCTAATACATGGCTCATGGCCTGTGTTACTTAATCAGGGCTCAGACGCTGATCTAACAATTAAGTCTCAGCTTAGACTACTGGTACTGAGTAAGCACTTGCTCCCTGATGCTCATAGAAGTTGTTATGACATTCTTTTTAAATAAATGTTATTGGAACTGTAATGAAGAGATGACAGGACATATACTTAGGTCTGCCTCCCCACCCAGCTGGCAACAAAGGAATTTATGTAGCCAGATGAAGGAGAAACAGAGAGCTGGTTAGCAGCAGGCAAAAGTCATGCTTGAATAGTCTCCACTAGTATGCTGGTGTAAGTAGAACTCATGCCTAATTCTAGTTTGGTCTGTATGTGTCAACATTACCCCTTTAAGCAATCTGTGTCCTCAAAGCTCTGCTCTGCTCCTTAGCTCCCYCTTCTGGAGGACCTGATTGTTACCGTGCTTTGAAGGTCTTAAGATCRGGCTCTAGAATTCCATAACTGTGTCTTGAAACCATTTGCACAGTGTCTGATACGTGAGATAYGTGTCCGTGTCATCATTTTCTAGGACTGTTGTCAGGTCCAAGGTAGCAGTMTCCCTCRAAGCATTCTGTGTTTCTCCATTACAGCWTCTCCACTCTGTTGCAAAGGCCCATGGGCCAGAAGCCTGTAGCTCTCATACAGGTTGTAGAGCCTTTAAGAGATGTGGCCAAGAGGGAGGAGGCTCAATGTGGGTATTTTCCCAAAGCGGATATTGAGCACATGGTTCCTCTTTCCATTCCGTTCTCTCACTTTCTACAAACACGGGGTAAATGACAGCTTTTTTTTTTCATATGCTCCCACAATGGCAGACCGTGCCACCACCATCTCAGAGCAATGGGGCCAGTTTGTCATGATCAGAAGCATCCAAAACTGTGAGGACAAATGCAATTTCTTCTTTGGAGCTTGATTACGTCCAGCATTTTGTTATAATAGCAGGATACTACCTAACACACACACTACCTTCTTTTTGCCTATTTAATTAAGCTGATTTTTTTTATGCACACTGTCCAGATACAGYATCACCTGAGAACATATGAGCATCAAACACATTTGAAATGTGCCTAGTGTGACTAAGGAAACATTTTATTTTTATTCTAATAAATTTTATATTTAAGACATGTTAAGGTGGTGGGAACTGAACTGGGCATACACAATTATAGATGTTAAGCTCTCTGATCTTTTTTTCAGGGCCAATACTRTGACTGATATATGATTTAAAAGTYTGCACATAGCGACCACAGCCAAACATTAGGCAGAGCTTCGGGAATTCCCTGGAAGAGGGGGAGGAAGATCAGAGAGGTTAAGGATACCACAAGAAAACCCACAGAATCAACTAACCTGAGCCCATAGAGACTCACAGAGACTGAGCCRCCAACCAGGGACCCTGTATGGGACTGACCTACTCCCTTTACATATATGTTACAGTTGTGAAGCTTGGTCTTCTTGTTGGACTCTTAACAATGGGAGGAGGGTCTGTCTCTGTTGCCTGCCTTTGGGACATTTTCCTCTTACTGGATTGCCTTGCCTAGCCTTAACAGAAGGGGGTGCCTGCTCTTACTGTAACTTGATATGCTATGGTTGGTTGATATCCATTGAGGCAGAGGAGGCATAGATGGGGGATGGGAAGAGGGGAGGTGAGGGAGAGGGACTAGGAAAGGAGGGAGGGGAAACTCTGGTCAGTATGAAAAATAAANATCACCTGAGAACATATGAGCATCAAACACATTTGAAATGTGCCTAGTGTGACTAAGGAAACATTTTATTTTTATTCTAATAAATTTTATATTTAAGACATGTTAAGGTGGTGGGAACTGAACTGGGCATACACAATTATAGATGTTAAGCTCTCTGATCTTTTTTTCAGGGCCAATACTRTGACTGATATATGATTTAAAAGTYTGCACATAGCGACCACAGCCAAACATTAGGCAGAGCTTCGGGAATTCCCTGGAAGAGGGGGAGGAAGATCAGAGAGGTTAAGGATACCACAAGAAAACCCACAGAATCAACTAACCTGAGCCCATAGAGACTCACAGAGACTGAGCCRCCAACCAGGGACCCTGTATGGGACTGACCTACTCCCTTTACATATATGTTACAGTTGTGAAGCTTGGTCTTCTTGTTGGACTCTTAACAATGGGAGGAGGGTCTGTCTCTGTTGCCTGCCTTTGGGACATTTTCCTCTTACTGGATTGCCTTGCCTAGCCTTAACAGAAGGGGGTGCCTGCTCTTACTGTAACTTGATATGCTATGGTTGGTTGATATCCATTGAGGCAGAGGAGGCATAGATGGGGGATGGGAAGAGGGGAGGTGAGGGAGAGGGACTAGGAAAGGAGGGAGGGGAAACTCTGGTCAGTATGAAAAATAAACTTAAGAATTTGAAAAAGGCTGGCATATAGCTGCAGGTTGTATGTCTCTTAATATTTTTTTTGATGAGATAAAGATTGAATGCAAGGAAATGCTGTTTTGGAAGAATTAGGATATCTGTGCTGATGAGCTTAAGAGATTTGAATTATTGTTATTGGATATGAAAGGTCTTAAGCGTGCGCTAGCAATAGCTGATCCACTTACGGCAGCTGGATGTGTTATATAAAAGTTCTACTTCAACTCTGAGGAATACCATAGAGATTTAAAAAAAATGTATATTCATAAATCGAATATCTGAAAGTAAGAAAAAAAATGAAGGATCTTCCCTCCTGGGATAAAAGATACTTTGTTATGGAATGGGCAATTCTTTAGTTTTCCCTGTGTCTGAGTAGTTAGTCTCTACAATTTTGGGGTTAGATCCAGTCTCCAAATTTCTGATGTGAGTTCACAACCACAGTTTGTGCTAATTAGTAAAATGTATCAAAGTGCTCCACACAGGTTAACGTATGTGATTCTGTCAACATCTCTATGAGGTCAGTACTGCTGTAACTTCTCCATCTGACGGTGATGGAYGGTGATGGACTTAGATGTAGGACAGGTGAGTTGGGATGGTTGTTCTGCTAACTCTCCTAAGTGGAGARATGAATGAAGCTTGAGTCAGGGGCACTCTGATTCCAAAGTCCACTCTCACTTTGTGCTCTTTTTCCTCACCCTAGCGCTCCCTGCCCTTCTAAGTCGACAGTGATTTGCTGTGGCTGTGCGGTTGTGAGTTGGTGTGTGTGGAGGCTGTCCTGCTGCTGATGCTCTGAGATGTAGCCTGGAAAAGGAGGAGAGTGGGATGAATAGAGAGCAGGGTGAAGCACCTCCATCGCCCTCACTTCATTTTTAAATAAATCACATACAGTGTGTACAGGGAGGATCTCCTCCCAAGCAGGGCTGGGTGCTGTCTGGCACTGAGGGTTGCAACTGCTCAATGTAGTGGTTTGCCTAGGGTTGGCAGAAAATCTGATTTTCTGTTCCCTGTGTTTCAAAGATTGTTTTCTTGTAAACTGAAAGAGAAGCCCAGGGGGCTTCTGCTTCCTGAGCTTTGAAGTTCTTTCATCCAGAGATACCCAGTGTTTAGGAACTCCCTGAGATCACCAGCATGCAGAAA
>BDUI01016595.1:40903-52340 GCA_002335545.1 Apodemus speciosus
ATAGCAAGGTGAATCTGAAATAAATGCTCAAATGTGCCCAGAGCACATGTAACAAAAATCATCTCCTTATTCTTCTTTATGCAGTGAGGGAAGATATTGCCCATTATTCTCCTGTCTGTAGACAGTTAACATTCTCAGACTTAGAACAAAAGGTGACAAGCTCACATCATAGCTGATCCACATTTACCTAAGTTATAAACATGCACCCAGAGGAGAAGGGCCACCATCCCACAGATAAGGAGAAGAACGCCATTCAGAAAGCAGAGGGAGGTGTCATTAAAATACGCCCCCCAACAACTTTATTTCTCCACTAAAAAATTATTAGAGAAAAAAGAAAAGTTTTGGAGAAAAGACCAACTGCGAATGTTCAGATTTCCTTAGCTATATCCTGTTTGCTATGGGAGCAGTTAACTTAGGAAATGTATACTGAGAGGCTTAGATATGAGAACCAGAAAAGTATAAAAAGTCTTTGTAGTGGTTTGAATAAGAATAGCCCCATGGGCTCATATACCTGAATGTTTGTCCCACAAGTGGTGGAGCCATATATATAGGAAAGATTAGGAGGTGTGGTCTTGGAGGAGGAAGTTTGTCACTGGGGTGAGCTTTGGAATTTAAAGGGTCACACCATTCCCAGTTAGAGTTCTCTCTGCCTCATGCTTGCGGATAAGATGTGAGCTCTCAATTGCTGCTCCAGTGTTATGACTGCCTGCTACCATATTCTCTGAGATTAGGGTTATGAACTTACCCTCTGAAACTGAAAATAAGACCCCCAATAAAATATTTTCTTTCATTAAGGAGGATACTGACAAGTTTTATCCATACTGACTAGTTCTCATCATGCTAGAACGTATTATGAAAACTAGCAGAGGAAGAAAGCAAACATTGATCTAAACCTGCTGCAAACCCTCTGAGTCATAATAATAACTGTCTTTGCAAGATATGTCCACTGTTACGAGTGACATGAACATCACAGGAGTAAAGAATTTATGATTGGATTKAAGATCTGTTCCATGAGACRGAACTCATACCTGGCACTGTTATTAGTGCCAAAACTTATTGGTAGATGCAGAGATCAATGCATTTCTCAACCCACATCAGAGAAGCTTCCTCTTGCATCCATGAAGATTAACACAGCATCTGGTCAACATACAGAGAAAAAGAGACTGTAGAGCTTACCCTTCAGTGAAGCAGCTCCATCACAACCCTCTCTCGAGGCACAAAGATCATCTCAGAACATTGGGTGGAGATACTGTAAGAGGTGGAATATGAATAAAAGGGAACTGTTTTCTARATACAAGACAGTTACACGTGTGAACCACAATGATATSGAYGGCATGMATGAGATCTGTTCTAAGTCAACTCACACTGACTATGGCAGCATGCACAAGTTCTGTTCAAAGTCAGGACAGACAAAACCCAGTGTGAAGGYAAGCATGRAATCCGACYGCTAGCTGTGGAGACACTGACGTTCAAGAGCTGCTGAGATACAGAAACGCRGTTWTCTTTAAAGGTATGATTTATGGCAGTCGGCCCACTCTCTAAGGCAGGCCCCATATCAATAATATTTGGGCAACACTAACTGGCCTTGATGGGCTTTAAAAAAAAAGAAAGAAACATGAAATTGGGTGTGTAGGAAGTGGGGCTGAATTTGTGAAAAGTTTCTGGGTATGACTACTATCAAAATATAGTGTGTGGAAATTCTCAAATAATTGGTGAAAATGTGAATATTTAAAAAAAGATCTGGGGAAAATCTTAAGTTTTCTGAAGGTTTCATTATGTTCAAAATAGAAATGTCAAGAAAAGTATTTTATCATATAATTATGACAGACATTTTATATATAAATTCTTATGTTCATAATTTATAAAAATAATTATAACTATAAACTAGTTCCCACTCATCTTTTTATTGAGCACATGAATTAAATTCAGAAGAAAACACCCTCTGGCATTTACCTTTCCACTGACCACTCCAGCTTTCATTGTACCCTTCCTTCTCCTTTCTATATCTTTAGCTGCTTACACTACTTACAACCACAGCAAAGTAAGTTAAGTGGTACTTCAGGGTAGCCATTGCTAGGAGTTTGTACAAAAACTCTATACAGGGAAGTTAGTGGACAAATGACAAGGACAACTGTGCTGCAGTTGGTCCTGAGCAATCCACTAAACTCTATCTTTCCACTGATTTCCACCTTAAGTTTGCCTGTTTGTGAGTCAGCACTAAGAGGTCAGACTTCCTTCTTAGCTGGACTGAGTCTGTAGTTGACTGCCCCTTCTTATGAACGATGGTTGCTCTGACTGTCCATCGACATTGTCACAAGCCAGATGGACACTAAGAGACTTGCTAGGAATCTCCAGAGTACTAAGTGTTGTCCCTTCTCCTTTTGTTATGCAATTCCAGCTCCTTGTGGTAATACTTTTCTTATTTAGCCAGATTGGCATGTCTTAATTTTACTACTTTATGYACTGGTACAAAACAATAACAACAACGACAGATGACCACTTGCTCCTTAAGGCTGTGGGCTCACTGCAGGTTTTACATGTATTTGGTGCTAGTATATTTTCCCACACTGAGAATCAGGTTCACACATAAAATGGGCCTGAGGGAACAGAATGAGAAGATTGAATTCCCCAAGTAGCTCACTGGAAGAGGGTGAGAAAATCCAAGAATGTATCTACATTTTGCTTCCCCTATCACATCTCCCCATATTCAAAATATAGTTGCTATGGTGAATGGCCACATGTCTTTTGAAAAGGGACTGCGGAATATTTACYGTTTATTCTTGTGGTGATGCTGTAGGGTTCTTCCTCCAGGGCCCCTGAAGAGCCTCTAGCCAGCCTAAGCACCACAGCAAACATGGCTCTGGCAGGCCTTATCCTTCTCCCCTATTGTTTCTGCCTTGCTAAAAACCCTTAGATTACATTCCCAAAGCGAGCCACAAAATCTGGCCCCTTGCYTGGCTACATCCTCCTCCTGGGGCTGACTACCAAGGTCCAGCTATTGAAGTTAGCAATCAAAAGCCTCCTTTTGACTTACCTAATCAACATGGCTAATTAAAATTAAATGCCTCATCCTAACCTGGAATTTCCTCTTCTCTCTTTTTAAGCTGCCATTTACCTAAGGGCCATGCGTGCCCCCTTCCTCTAGATACGATCCTTTGTCCCTCTGGCAAAAATACCACTTTCTCCTCTCCCTTACCTCTTTTCTCCCCTTTCCCTTGTTCTCTTTCCCTTCTCCCTCATCCTCTACACCCTGTTGTTGTCCCTTATCACTGCACTCTGTCCCTCTAGGGCAAATACATCTACTTTATGCTGAGAACTTGTCTTTGGGGTAACTTGAGCTCACTTCAAGGTCCCTCCATCCCTTACCTTTCCTTCAGTGAATGGACTATGACAATGAGAACTCAGCTGTGCTGAGAGAAAAACAAATTGTCATTGCAGTGGATGACATGAGCTGTCTCCCTGCCAAATGTTGACAACTTTTTATTGCATGAACCAGGARGACCTGGGTGGTGTGCCCTCTGTTTCCTCCGCAGAAGCGGCACTCCTCGGACACCGGCACTGGCTGCCTTTCCAGCTTTACTGTTGGGTTGCATTGTTGCTCTCAGGTAAATTCTGGCACTTGATCCTGTGCTACTTTTGAATTCTATCCATCCCACTGGTACCAAAAWGTGTACCTAAATGGCATTATCCCCTCTTAACACAAGCTTGGCACGAGGGGACAACAGCCTCAGAGAAATTTGCAAAAATGCAAGCACTCTTCACAGTTGGCAAGCGGTGGGATCTGCCCAGCTGTCTGTGAACAGATGAGGGTGAAGCAAATGCAGTCTATATACACAATGGTGTTTTATTCAACCATGGAGAGTAATGCTATTACCTTATTTATACAAATATGGATGGATGCCAAAATTATGTTAATCTACATGAGTCAAACTCAAACAAATTTCAAACTTCCTTTCCAATGTAGATCCTAGATTTCATATATGTGTGTGTGTGTGTGTGTGTGTGTGTGTGTGTGTGTGTGTGTGTTTGTGTGTATGTGTGTGTATGAATGACATGAGAGCATACACAGGACTAACTGGGAAAAGAAAGATGACTAGGGTAGGAAAAATGAGAGAAAGGAGTTGGTATGTGGAGTAAATCCAGTCAAAGTACATTATACACTTTAGTGGGAATTCCCCTATAAAACATCTCTATTTATAATAAATAAATATCAATAAAACAAAATAAGTAACTAAACAGAATTTCAGTGTGCCCACTGTAGCCTTCAAAGTGACAACAGAAGGTCCCCAGCCCCTCTAAGGGTCTCAGTTCTCAGTGGGTAAACTCAATCTAACATTCTCTCCCTGTGAACTCAATCCCATTCTTCTACTCTGCAATAGCATATCCAGCCACGATATCTCACTCATTACAGACTTACTGTGTGCAAGCTTCAAGGAAAGAACCAGCATTCTAATGAGGACAACTCCACCTGCCATGCCAGGACATTAAAGCAGAAGTCACAAGAGAGTTGTTCTCACAATGTATTGTTCTCTACCCATCTTCATATTCTCTCTGGTGCAGGTCCCTCGGCATCAGTTCACAGGCACGGTCCCCTGCCCAGGCTGATCCATATCATTCAGCTATTATGTTTCCTCCTAGGATGTGCTATCATCAGCCACTGGTTAGTGATCTTTCATCAAGAAGAAGGGTGACAGGCCAATGTTGAGGGCAGGCCTCATTAATGATACAGCCCCACATCTGAGTTAGTTACTCATCTCCAGTCCAAAGGAGGCAGCACACTTTGAGGAAGAGAAAGGAAACTGATTTTCCTAACTGGAGGGTTTAGGAGAATCTAGGGATTCAAAGTATTTACGTTTATCCATCCTCGGGGCCCTATCTCTGCTTCCAGAATCTCATCTACTTTCTGACAGAGCCTAAGCTTTGCCGTAATCCCTATAGAATCTTTTCACTGGGCCTTTCTGTTTTCTTGCCTTTGGCTACAAGAGGATATATTTCCTCTCCTTTCTAAGGATGTTTGCTAATATTCACACCATGCCGAGTTCACCATCAACAACCAAAACAAATCGGTTCCTTTTYCCCAATGCTTCTAAAGTTTTTAATGGAAGTCAGTAAACTTGTGCCGTTATCATAATCACTGTTCAAATGTCGTGAAGGGGCACCACGACCAAAGCAACTCTTATAAAAGAAAGCATTTAACTCGGGGTTCGCTTATGCCACGTTCAGAAGCTTAGTCCTTTATCTTCCTGGCAGGGAGCATGGCAGCATCCAGCCAGACTTGGTGGTGGAGAATTAGCTGAGAATTCCATATCCGGATCCAAAGTCAGCAGGAAGAGAGCCAGAGTGGGCTGCTGGCTATGGACTTTCGWACACAGCCCACCCCACTGGTACACTTCCTCCAGCAAGGCCTCATTTCCTTGTCCCTCTAATCCTTCTCAAATAGTGCCACTCCATTCTGACTAAGCATTCAAATAGATGAGCTCTAATGGCTGTTCTTATTCAAACCACCACTCCCATCTTTATGCCACTGGCCCACTCACTGTTTGCTGTGCCCTGCCTGTACCAGTGCCCTTTGTTCTCTTCTCTGGTGTCACTACACTGCTGCTTAGCCATCCCAGCAGCCTCCTGACTCACCAGTACAGACTTTAGCTTTCAGGCCCAAGGTTGTTCAACTTCAAGGATCCCATTACTGGGGCTGGTTTCCTGGGACCACTTCTGATATTAATCATTTTGTTTGGATTCTCTGAAAAATCAGAGCCTGAGAAGAGTATCTCTAGGTAGTTAATTACAGAATTCATCCCAGGAAACTAGAGAGGTAAATGGAGAGAGTAAACAAAAAAAAGAGGAAACATCAATTCAGAATGTGTAACAAGGCCCCTCGGATACATAATTCAAGTGTCTCACTGCTGCCTGCCTAACATTTGGAAGGATTATTTATTAACTGGCTTCCAAATCCCATGGTACAAAACTTGCGCCAAGGTTGCGTTCCCACATTTTGAAGCCCATTAAAATCACCCGGAGATTCCTCAAAACTCATGATGTTTGGTCTGAACCCCATACCAATTAAATGAGACTGCCTGGGGAGCAAATCTTTTTTTTTCTAAGATTCCCCCAGTGATACTGATGTATGACTCACTTGGGAAACAGCTTCCACAGGAGACTTCAGGAAATGCTAACTCCTTCCCACATTAGTGTGTGAGCATACACCAGCTGACTAAGCAGATTTCCGTAGAAAGTCCCAGTCTTTCATATCAAACACCTTTAGAAGCTAAGCAAAAGACACAGAGTCCAACTGCTGCTTGCCTGCTACATCTGTGGGCAGCCAGCAGCCCACAGCCAGCTCACAGCCAACTGCCACAGCTGAGGAGAATTTGTGAGGAGAAAAGGCAGTGGAGGAATTCGCGAAGCCAAGTATAAGTGTCAGGAGAACTGACTAATAATGATGGCGGGTTTTAGTTGTGAAGTAGGGTGTCAGTGCACCCTACTAAACATTTAATGAGAGAGCAGCCCACACTATGCAGTAAAACATGGTCAAGTGTGAAAAGTAAGGTCAGACCCTGATGACCAACTGGCTGCTTGCTAAAGTGAAAGGGCAGAACAGATATTAGCCAACACATAAAAGACTTTTATTCTGATTAGCCAGGGACTTTTCTTACATACGATTCCTTCTATGATCAGGAAGAAAATCTGAACTAAGAAAGAATTATTAAAAGTGTCCCAATGGAACAGATCCTCTAATAAAAGCTGACATTAAAAGATTAGGGAATGACATGGCAAACATGCATTCAGGGGTATTCAGATGGTGCCTACATGACAAATGTGCATTCGGGGGTATACAGATGGTGCTTACTTATCCAAAAAAAATGCCAATCCAATTACAAACATAAAAGGTGTATGGGTGAAGCCAGTTTAGAAAAATAAATAGATTTACATTCTAAACATTGGGATTTTTGACTGGTATTGCCCCCAAAAATATGATCCAGGCCCAGAAATTGTATCCATCTCTTAACCAAAGAGGACATTACTATCCTATAGCCAACTTCTGATTAAAGCATAAAAGAAAAAAATACCACATCTGGTTACCCAGGTGAGAATTCTGAAAGTAAATACAAGTAAAACGATTGTGCAGAGAATCAAAGCTGAAGAAACAGCTCACGTGGGGCATCTTTCTCTCTAGTGCTTAGTTTGTAGGCAATTGTCATTGGAAAATTTAAACAGAAAGTAAGGAAATGTGTCTCTCTAGGCTAGAAAGCTCAGGAGAAGAGTCTGGACAGATAATTTGGAAACAAAGGCTCTGAGGAAAAGAAGGTTCGGGAAGGAAGTTGCCTGGATCTATGTATGAATCCACAGGAGGATCTGCCAAGCCCTTYAGTAATATATTCACAAGACAGATCCAGACAAGACTCAGATTTTACCTGGAATTTTTTATGAGACCCCACAGAACACAATCACAGACCTTATGGAGTTAATTTAGMCAGGCTGTTTGCTAAAACGAAAACCATATTATTTTTCAGAGACCCATWAGAAGACTCAGAATCTGCATATAATACAAATGCTGCCCAGGATGCAATCCAAAATGGCTCGACATAAAAAGAAGCAGAAAATCTGATTAAATCTCAAGGGAAAAGAGAAATCACAAGGCTGAGAGCACTCRGGAATTAGCCTATCAACCTAAGTCTTTCAAGTTGCTGTTATAACTGCTCCATGAGATAAAGAAAACATCTTCAGTGGAATGAAAGGGTAGACATTCTCAGAAGAGAAGTTGAACTTATGAAAAGAATATAACAGAAGCTTCACAAATGGAAAAATATAATGACTGATATGTTCCTGAAGTCAGCAAAGTGTTTCTAGAGTTAAGCATCAAAGCTGAGCCCTTCTCCTCCAGATTGCATGGCTATAGTAATCAAGACAGTTTGGTAAGATCCATTCGACAAGCGAATAAAAAAGTCGGGAGATGCAAGAAATGAAAGTGATCAATTACCTCATAGGAAAAGAAGCAAAGAAGCTAATGGAGGAGGGGCAGGCTTGAACAAACGATTCAGTGTAAGCTGGACATCCAGATAGCTAAGAGAGCRGCAGACCAGAACCTACCTCTCATTCAATGGGCAAGAACATGAATGAGCTAAGAATCCAGAATGAAGAAGCTTGTACAAGAAAACATAGAAATAAATAAGGATTTTTTAAATTATACTGAAAACATGAGATATTTTTTAGTAAATTATAAATTAGACTGCATTGGAACTAAGTAAGACAAGAAACAGTGCTGAGCAGAATTGTTATGTAGCCTTGGCTAAATCTGAGATACACTGTGCTAAGTGACACCAGCCTGGCTTGCATGKTATATATGACTCTATTTACAAGACATTCTGTTAGCATTTCATCTCATCTCAACCCTACAGTTACCTAGCAACAGCCAGGTGTGCCTGACTCACTATAAAAGGGGCTGCTTGCCCCTTCCTCACTCTCTTGCATTGCCCAGGGTTGTGAGTATGGTATGACAGTAAAGGAGGGGGTTAGATTATAACTTAAATATTATAGTAGTTTCTAACATATGTATTTCTAATAAAAACTTATCTATCTATATCTTCCTACACACCTATCTAAAGATATGTCAGCAGATATGGGGACATTGCTTCCTGTGGCCTTAGGAGTATCCCTTTAAGACAAGATCCTTGACTATGCAACAGAAAGTATTTCAGAGTGAAGCAAAGGAACCAAGCTTAAACCAGACTTAAAAACAAGGCAGTATTTAAAAATTAAAGTTTTAGATGCATGTAAAATATGACCTGGTTGTCTTATTTCTCTTAAAGAATTTCATTTGGTTTTGTTATGAAATTGTAAGCTAATCTTATGAGGAGTGTTGTGTATGTTCAGAAATGAGAGAGGAGTTCCTGTACAATTTAATTCAAGGCTTTCCAGTATTGTGTCCCTAAATAAACATAGTCCACATGTGATGTTCTTGTTTGAGAYGTCCATCAGGAAACATAGCCAATTCCAGAATGAAGGGCTCCTGGTTGCCATCCATATCCCCTTAGATTCCCTTGTCTTTTTTAAATTGCCTCAAATGTATAGAAATTTAATACCATACAACAACAGAAATATATATGTGTGCAGTATGTGTACATGTTAAAGTTAAGCTATACTCTGAGAAACAAGTCCTGCTTACTATGTTATAATCACAAATAAAAAACTATCCTGACTGCTTATCCAAGCAAACATCCTTACATATTTCCATTAATTCTCTGTGATAGAATACTCTTTCCTACTGGATGATGAAAAGCAGAAGCTTTTAATTATTTTTCAATATGAGATGTGAAAGCAGAATCCTAATTTTTTGTAGAGTTATTTCATGTGTACAGATGATTTTTCTGCATATAAATATCCACCACATACATAGACATCATATATATCATACACATAGACATATACATGCACATACACATACACATACACATATACATGCACTGTGTATGCACCTGGTAGTCCTGTAGGCAAGAAGCCGGAAGCTGTAACCAGTTACATGGGTGCTAAGACCATAACATGGTTCTTCCTGCAAGAGCACGTGTCCTTAGCCACTAAGCTACCTTTCCAGCCCCAAATCTTAATGTTTTAATTTGTATTTCTTTAATAGTGAATATTATCTTTTTGCGTTCTGAGTTTTAGTGTTGCTATATTGTCTTGTCTCTTCAAAGAAAAAGGGGTGTGTGTGTGTGTGTGTTGTAACTAACATAAGYATGAGTTTTCAACTCAACTACCTGTTTGTTTCCTTTCTGACTTGTTCCTTGTTTCTTTTTCTTACCTCTTGAAAATATTGATTTTTATAGGCTTCACATATAATAATAATGAGTAATTTAAGCTAACAGGATTGTAAGAAATSTTAATGGAGTAGTAGAAGCTGAAATTAACAATATTCTTTAAAGAGAAATCGTGAGAATTGAAAGAATGCTTACACACATGAGCCTGTGCGTTTGGCTAGCTTATTCAGACGTTTACATAGCAGCAGCCCATTTGGCACTGACTTCTATTTGTCAGCTTGGACATCAGACCAGCTACTGAACTAGCCCTGGGGACAGAAGCAAATGCGACCTTGTGAAGTCTAGGATAACAAATGTCTACAGTAAGTTTTTGCCTTTAGAAGATACAGTTAGACAACTGTGCTGGTTAACTAACTATATTAGTTATATTTAATGGTCAGCTGGGGGAGATTCAGAGCCAGCACTGTAACGAACATCTGGGTCTATGAGAGATTTTCTAGATCAGGTTGAGGTGGGAAGACTCATCTAAATGTGTGGACACCGTTACATGAACTGAGGGTACCAGAATGCATAAAAAGGAGAAGGCAGACTGACCACTAGCAGTCAACTGTGCCTTGTTACTGTAGGTGCTATGTGACATCAGTCTCATACCCCCACCGCCATGACCTCCCCACTGTGGACTGTATCCACATACTGTAAGTCAGAACAAGCTCATCCTTATTTAGACTTCTTCAGTCAAATATTTTATCTTTGCCATTCACAGGGATGAATTCAGTCAAATATTTTATCTTTGCCATTCACAGGGATGAATATAGGAACCCATGTAAGAAAATGGACTCCCACTAAAACACAGCCTTGAGTAAAGGGTGCCCTTGACCACCACAAGGGTCTCCTGGCTTGCCACTGTCACTGGAGTCAATGTTCCAAGACTAAAGAGAGACCCATCCTATTGCTCAAAACTAATTCGAGCAGCCTGCTGAAACTCCAAACAAATTAGAAGTTACTTTTCAGGTACCCTCAACTGTTTATCTTGCACAGTGTCTGTAACACCATATTTTAAAACATTCCTTGTGAAAAAGAATAAAAGCAGCCCCTCCCTGGTTACTCACTCTCTATTTTGGTCACTGTTCTTTGTTAATCTCTTCTAAATGACCATAAAATATCCTTTTTTAAGTTGATATTCTCAACTCTCCAAAGACTGTGGAACTAGCTTATTTACAGAGCTAGTTTTGCTRTTGTTCTTTATTTATTTGTGTGTGATCAGGCATCTACCAGGCAGACACTGACAGAAGTGCCATCATAGCCACCACTATGGACTTTGGAACAAACACCACCCAAATGTGCAGTTATGACTAATAAGGTAGATCGAAACACAAAGTCAAGTCCTACATAAGCATAAAATTAATTCTTGATAGCAAATGAAACCATATTTAATAACACAAACAACAAAGTGAAATAAAACATACCTTTTCAACCAAAGCAATAAAACACTAACAAAGCATTTTTTCTTTAAAATTCTATATAATAAAATGATTAACTACACATGTTCTCTGTATCCATTAAATTAGAATAACTAAATGTTTGGTGAACAGTTTCAACTTAAATAGTTACTTGGTGAAGTAAGCTACTTGTAGTTTGTATAAACAAGTTATTTAGATGTAATGTTTATTTCTAAGTAGCAAAAT
>BDUI01016596.1:0-11986 GCA_002335545.1 Apodemus speciosus
TTGAGTATAGTTTATATTTGTAAAATTTAAAGGCAAATGTTATCAAACTTCCTAAAAGTCTGATTCCATGAATGTTTTCCATTTTGCATTTTGGTATTTACAAATGACGTGAGGTGAAAAGGTATTTGAAGGCATAGTATTTGTTCAGTGGGGTATGCAGATCAGATGGAGAACAAGAAGGAGGATTTAAGTACAGTGTCTTGTTTCTYTGGCACTCTCATTCACAGCAAGTATTTATTACATACATGAGAAATGGTGCTTCATTATAACAATAGTACAATTTGAAGTCAGCTATGAAAGGATGCAYTAAGCATTTCATAAAAAGGGGCAAGGGTCTAGCCAGAGGCCCCCACAGTCATGCACCTGGCAGCTAGAAGCCACCAGATGCCTGCCTACCACCTTGTGCTGTGGGCAGAGCAATTATGTMATGGAGAGAAGGGAAGGAARTACAATTCGAGTGGTTTGTGCCCTGTTAAGAGAGGAAGAACTGGGGAGGCAAAGAAGTKAAAAACAGCCTGAGGTGAGAGGTATGCAATGCCATTTGAAGCCACGGTAATATCTGGCCAGTACTGCCCCTGAAGGTCATGTCTGGGTTGGTGAGTCTGTGGTGTAGGCCCAGGTGCTGTCTCAAATGCAGGAGAGATGACAGGGTGATCAACTCAGCTACGACCCAGGCTCAGCCCACCCAGGGGGTCTCTAGTCAGCCTACCCCAACATTTACCCTAGAACTGCAAGAGCAGGGGCTGGTCCTGAMAACCAAAGCCGTAGGAGCTCCTTGACACAGGGCAACCACAGAATACTCAAGAGTAGTCCTAGTGAGGATCCAGTATTGATAGTGTGGAAGAAGCCAGAGGCCTTGAACAGAYCAGTAACTYACTATAAAAGCTGTCTACACAAAGGGTATCCTATGTGACACACTGTGACACACAGCAGTTTACAATGCCAGTACTACAATGAACAACAGATGATGGAGAGGCAGGAAAGATGATGAGCAAAATGAGACATGCACAGAGGAACTGGAGATGTGACAGCTGTGATCNTTTTTTTTTTTTTTTAATCTGATGCTTTGGTGAAATACCCTGGTAATGTGGGAAACAAACTGACTTCAGCTAACAATCCAAGACTATTATCTATTAGGGCACAATAGTGAGGGAAGCAAGCATTGAAGCAGCTGGTCACACCACAGGCAGCATCCGTAAGCAGAGTGATGAACACCAGTGCTCAGCTCACTGTATCCACCATACACAGAGATTCTTGCTCAAGGAATGGCCCTGCAGTGATCAAGAGTCTTCCCACTTGAATCCCTCAAAAACATTCTCAGATGCTAACTAACGTTTGTTTAGATAATCGGTAGTATATGCTCCTAGATGATTATCTGCTTGATAATTCTAGATTATAGCAAGATGATCACTAAGACTATAAAAACTTTAAACAGATTAGAATTTATGATTATTTAATTGTGGATTCCAAGAACAGACTTTAACTGAAGATCTCTACAAAAATATGCTCGCAATTAAAATTTTTTCCTTGCTAAGAGGGCTTTTTTTTGTTTGTTTGTTTTGTTTTTTGAGTCAGGGTTTCTCTGTGTAGCCCTGGAACTCACTCTGTAGACCAGGCTGGCCTCGAAGTGCTGGGATTACAGGCATGTGTCACCACGGCTTGCTAATAGGTTTAATCTTCATGATCTAGAGAAAAAATGTCATCAACACATGTATTTTATGTAAGAGTTATCAAGGCATACAGCTGTTCCTAAAATACACCCTTGGGATGACTAGTGACATATTCTTGCTTATGTTCAGTAACACTCAACCTTGGCATTGGATTTAACCTTTGAACTTCCCAAGCATTTATATCATTTTTATTTAGTTTGATTGTAGTTTAATCGTATTTCCCCTTCCCTTTTCTCCATCCAAATCCTCTTCACTGCTCTCCTTCAAACTCATGGGCTTTTTTTTCTTAATTGATATTTCATGAATATGTGTATTATTTTCAAGACTGTCTACTTGACACTAGACAACTAATTGGCGGACTCTTGCCTGGGGACGTTCACCCATTCGATTCCCAGGCTCACTCACTTGCCTGTAGCTTTGTGTGTAGGCTTGAGACCTTATGGATTATTTCCTGCCCTGCCTGGCATATTCATTAACATCTGTAGGAAGCCGCCATTACAACATGGCRCTGGCTTCCCACACGCACCGCTTGCTGGTGGTCTCCCATGTCTCGGTCTCCGCCTCTCCCGTGACGTCATGTAGAAAGCTACCTTTGCGCCCGCCATTACAAGATGGCGGAGATCGTACCTTGGCCAACACGTGCTCGACAATTTTCCCATGCCTCTGTCTCTGCCTCTTCCGTGGAGTCATTTGGTCCCATGACCTACAGCCAACCAGGAGGCGATACGTCTTACGCAGACCATAACTGTATTTAAGGTGAGATCCCGCGTGATCTCAGTGTCTCCATTAGTTTTCCGAGCAGAGTCCAGGAGTGTTGGTTTAGCTCCTGAGATTCTGGTTCTATAAGCTTACCCTGTTTCTCTCACAAGAGGAATAAAGCTCATTTTCTGCAGAAGGATCCTAATGTGTGCCGCGTGTTTCCTGCYGGCGGGAAGATAGCGCGCATCACAAACATCATCCATTTTTATCTCATATTTGAGTATTTTAAAAAGCGATTTATTCATTTTATGTGTATAAATGCTTTACCTGACTGTGTGTATATTTACCATATGCTTATATTATGCTCATGGAAGATAGAAGACAGTGTCAGATTCCCTGAAACTAGAATTACAGACAGTGTGTCAGCCATTGCATGGGTTCTGAGGACTGAACTTGTGTCTTCTGGAAGAGCTATCTCTCCAGCCACTGCTCAAGCATTTTTTTTTTAACACATATCTAAATTAGAAATTCCTAGACTAGTCCACAAGACATTTTTACCCAATAATTATGTATAATTTTATAGCTATTTAGCAGAAATTATTTATTAGCCTAATAAATATAGTACCATCAGTCATAACTTGGAAGATTYTGTATAGCAGGATATTTAACTAAATAAAAGCACACTATTTGAAATACAGTCTTGCTAGTTACTTGAAAATTATATGTTGAAAATGAAATTAGCTCTTACCTCTTGCAGAGTTTTGACTGTATGTAACTCCTGTACAATTCAAAATGTTGACCAGTGTTGAGAATTTTTTATGTGGATGGAAACCGTACAGTTGCACATGTGGATTACATTAAAAATTTTCCAAAAGGAATAGTTCACAATGTAGGTGCCATTTGTCTTTGATTTAACATATTAGCCAGTGTTAGAACATAATTTTCTTAAGGAATTTAAGAATGTAAAGAATCTTTGAATGTAAAGAACATTATCTGGGAAGAATGACTCTGACTTTGTAACTTCTCTATGAGCCTCTTCATTTTTTTTCATCTGCATCTCCTCCAGAAACACTAACTACAGTCACAGAGTCTTAACATTATCCATGAATCAACAGTGTTCCATGGGGCCAAGAGTACACTACTCAATTTTATAGAGTTGAGGAAATGATAAACAGAGTATTTTGTTGTTGTTGTTATTGTTGTTGTTNACTATAAAAGCTGTCTACACAAAGGGTATCCTATGTGACACACTGTGACACACAGCAGTTTACAATGCCAGTACTACAATGAACAACAGATGATGGAGAGGCAGGAAAGATGATGAGCAAAATGAGACATGCACAGAGGAACTGGAGATGTGACAGCTGTGATCGGTAGGAGAGAAGGGTGCAGCTGACAGGGGAGCAGGTCATTGCACAAAGGGGTTGGCAAGAATCATTTTTATTGATTTAATTTTATTTTTATAAGATTCCTTTCAGGGGAAGGTTACAAGGATTGAGGGCAGATATGGCAGGATTGGGAAGTGAGTGTGACTGGGATATATGATGAAAATCACAGAGTCAATAAAAATTATGTTACAAAAGAATAACAATTTATGTCAAGGCTTGAGGAAAATTACATTTTGTTTTTCAAAATTTAATAATACCACAGTCAACATGCTTGGGGGAAAGAGGGGAATACTCAATGTCAATATAAGTGATGAGCAAACCAAATTTATTAGCAGTTAATCTAGAACCCAGTGGCAATCACATTGAAAGGGAAWTTACATTAATTCTTCTTTGGCAAGATAGTTGCAAACAATTTCACAATAAGACAACCTGAAAATATGCATAAAATTTGAATATTAGTAACTATTGTTTAGTTTGTGAAATCATCTTTGGAACCAGATAATTAAATTACATATTCTTACATATTTATATGGAATATTAAAACATACAGGGAAATATTTATTATAATCTGCTCACGGTATGTTAAAGTACATACATTCAGCTGCATATTATATTATGGTCCTCAAATACTTAGTCAACAGGTTTATTTCTCTGTTCATATGTGAAAGTAGTATGTCTGAGGTAAGAGAGAGGAGAGGACAATTGAGAGCATGGGAATAGAGAGGAGGAAACAGGAGGAGGGGGATGAGAGGAGAAGAGAGGAGGGCAGGAGAGCAGAAGGCTGGAGGGGAGAGAAAAGGGGAGGAAACAAGAGAGGAGACGTGAGGAGAGAAAACAGGATGAGAGGAGAGAAGGAAAGAGGTGAGAGGGAAAAATGGTACAATTTTGTATGCAAAACCTAAAAATATATCCCAGATTTTATTAAAATACAATGTATGTACAAATTATATTGATTTTTCTTTGTCCCTATTTATATACAAAAAGAAATTAATATAATAGTGGAAGAAGATAAGGTTATTTATAGCAGTGTCTTAAAAAAGAATATATTCTGTGCTCTGTTTATGGGACAGATCAAATTGTGCAAATTATTTGCAATCATAGCACTCTGCTGAATACCCAACAACCACAACCAATTTGAGCTTCCTGGTGGAAACTTTTAATGAGTGTTCAGATTATGCCACAAYAACACAGTCATTTCACTGGCCTGAGATGGCAGCTTCTAATTCTGGAGTTGTCTGTGGCAAATGCTGAAATTCATGAGCAGAATATCCTCAAGCTGCCCTTCTGGGTTGCTCTCTGAGCATCTTTGATTTCTGTCCACAGCAAAGGGCTATAAATAATATCAGCTGTAATACAAAAGACAAACAGGGCAAGATTAAAATCTGATGTATACATGTACACAACAAACTTGAAATGAGAGTACAAGTTGAGTTGTTCTATGATTAATTCATTTTTTTCTTATAGGTATTTATCTAAAAAATTTATGAACATTCTACTACAGCACTCCATTACAAAGAATAAAAAGGGATAGATTTGTATCAAATCATGTCACTTAAGATTTCTGCTATATTATCATCTATTTCTTCTCTGCCTCTCCCTCTTTCCCTTTCTCCTTCACTCTGTCCCTCTTACCTCCCCTCGTGTGTGTGTGTGTGTGTGTGTGTGTGTGTGTGTGTGTATGTGTGTCTGTGTGTGTGTGTACATGCATGTGGGATGTGGGCATGCACAGACACCCATGGAAGCCAGAGAAAAGTTCTAGATCCCTTGAAGCTGGAATTATAGACAATTCTGAGCTGTCCAATATGAGCACTGGAAACTGAATTCAGTCCTCTTGAGCATAGAGCCATCACTGCAGCTCAAATCCTTTATTTTTTTTTTTTTTGATTGGGGAATTGGCAGAGGGAAGAGGGCTTATGGGAATTAGGGGGAGGGGGAACCAGAAAAGGGAAAATCATTTGGGTTTTAAACAAAGAATATAGAAAATTAAAAAAAAAAGTAGCAGTGGAATCAAGCAAAGCACACTGCACTGGTGGACTGCTCTTCTTAGATGCACACATTTGCTATAGCAAAAACCCTTAAGCTGTATGACRAGATCATTTGAAATGAATGTCTTTTTTGAATAAAGACAGTTGTTGTCACTAGGAAGAGAGCCCATGATAAGTTCTTTTAACTTAAGTTTTCTGTGAGATCATTTCTTTTCTGTAATCATACTCTATTTCCTAGAATACAACATGGGAATTTTGAGAGRCACAAAAATTAATGGTTTTCTGAACAAGTAAAATTAATCATTTAAATGTTTCAATATATTCTATTAGTACATGAAATGTTAAAATGAGGAATTATATTGTATTAGTTGATATGATCCTTCTCACATTTTATCTTAAGGTAGCAGATTTACACAATCAGAGCATTCTGTGATATTTCTAATAGTATAAATATATAAGGTATAAATAAAGCTTCTGGAGATATGAGATATGAGTGTTGTTCTCAGGGAAGAGTTCCTAGTAAGAAATTCAAGTCTAAAATTATCAGCAGTATTTGAAGAGACAAATCTATGACATCCATATAGACAGAACATATAACAAAAACTAAAGAAACATCTTATCACAGAGCTAAAGGACTTTCAACTTTTCCAAGTTTGAAAAAAAATAAAATCTGTAACTTAAAAGAACAACAATGAAAAACACAAGAAMCAAGACAAAAACAAACAACACAAACCCCTGAATTCACATGTTTTCACCATGGCTTTTGTTCTTGGGTTGTCGAGTGTTTAACTTGTGATGAAGTGGGCATTCTCCAATATAACAACTCCTAGAACCCTGGGCCCCCCTTCTCTCTCTTTCTCTCTCTCATGTGTGTTTGTGTGTGTTTGTGTGTGTGTGTGTGTGTGTGTGTGTGTGTCTTTTCTTAATAAAGSTCCTTCTTCAGCTTCACCTCTGGTGAGACTGMCACTTAATGGAAATTGTAAGTAGGCAAAGATGCATCTTTTAACTAGTATACATAAAACGTATAGTGGAAAGCCACTGGACACTCATTACTGCTGTCTTGTGGCTCAGGTTCTTTTAGAAAAATTCAGGGAAATACATGCTTATGTGGCAGCATCAGTTGGTAGGTGTATATACCCTGAAACCACATGCTACAAATTTTCCTTCAGTTTTTACACCGTGTACCTCTTTGATCCATTAGTTATTTTGTTTTTGGATGCTACTGATTCTGTGACTTCACTTGTAGAAATCCTACAGCATCTGTCTACCTTTTGGGRTTATTAAATGAATCTATTGATTAGGCTATTTGTGTTAAGCATCTGGTATTGGTATGGAACAAGTCCTTTTATAGCTACAGATAGCAGACAAATTCTCTGCTCAGTTTTAAGTGCCACAGGAAACATAGATTAACATCATAAAATTTGGCATAAAATTTGAGTGTATATGCAGCTGCTGGTGAGTTCAAGGGAAATGGAAGCTAGGTGGGGAGAAACACTGTAGGCAGATAATTGATATATATATATGTATATATATACATATATATATGTGTGTGTATGTGTATGTATATGCATATGTATATGATATATTCTAAGAATATATTAATAACAACTTGAAGTATAACAGGGACTAAACTATGCTAATGCTTAGACAAAGAGGATTCCAGATAATGAAAGAGTAACACATACCTCCTAGGAAGGAGACAAATGCCTGGGGCTACCCATAAAAAATCAGGTGGGTTGTGAGACTGGGTAAAGGGCAGGCCTATTTGGAAATAAATTCAGAACACTGAGGGAGATCAGATTGGAGAAAATTTATACTCCAGCTTTGTCGGACAACTACTATAAAGTATGGAGAATTGTAAGGACACCACTTGTTTTGTGATTTAAAATGTATTCTGGTTTATGAGTTAGGGAAGGAGGACTGATTGGAGAAAAAGCACTTCTAAGGATCCTGTAGGGATCCTGTTAAGAGAAGAAGTAGCCCAAATGGAGAAGCAGGAATCAGATCACTGAAAGTCTACATGCATTTCAAGCTAAGAACAACTCAGTCTGCTGAGTTAAATGTGAATTGTAGGAGAATAGGTTTAGCCCACTAGGGGTTCCCCAGTTAATTCACACAAACCACAGAAACATGCCAAACAAAAAATGGAATCTTAATAAATATTGTCTTTATTATCTTTCATAACATTCAGGCAAGTTCTGCTATGAGCTTTATAACTTTATATTTGTTTTCATTTTTGTACTTCAGGATTCTAAGTTGCCTCTTACCGTTATGCTTTCTTTCTCCATTAAAAGCTCTCTAGCTATACCCATATTAACAAGGCAATAATCCCTATGCCACTATCTTCACCTAAAATCAGCATATCGTTCACTTAGTGTGTAGCTGTAAGCAGTTCACTAATCTCTCAATTTCATCTGCTATGAAATGATGATAATGATATTTACCTCCCGAAGCTATAATGAAAATTAAAGAATATCCAGATTCAAAGATGAAAGTCACTACAAAGTAAGAGTTATTATAGGTTTTGTTGTTTCCTGTACTTTGAGAAGGCTCTTTATGCTAATCCTAGCTACTTAAAGCCATGGAAGAGATGAATTTGAGCACTTAGCCATCCATGCTGTGTTTTATTCTTGTTTGGTAATATTTGAATGTTTTATTGCTGAGATTTGGTTTTTTATGTATTTCACATTTGGAGATTTATTGAGATCAAAGCAGTCTTCTGAATCATTTTTAGAAGATTCATTGAACATTTTCTAGCAT
The DNA here is from genome assembly GCA_002335545.1 of Apodemus speciosus. Classification (NCBI taxonomy): domain Eukaryota; kingdom Metazoa; phylum Chordata; class Mammalia; order Rodentia; family Muridae; genus Apodemus; species Apodemus speciosus. The sequence continues at coordinate 8,503 of BDUI01016596.1, forward strand.
GATGAATACTGGGTTTAGAACTGGATAGGTTGGAACAGTTTGGAGCATCTGTTTCAGTATCCAGCTGAGCAGTGTGTTACACATTAGTGCATAAGTATTCCCAGCAGTCTAATTTGAAGCTAGAAAAAATAAGAAGGAGGGGTTAAAAATGTTGGTCAATGAGTTCAGATTTATAGTTAAGAAAACTGATTGCTTTTTTGTATTAGTATTATCATAACTGTGCATAATAACAGTTTGTGTGCTTTGAATATTACAAAATTCACACATGTATTAGAATAGCTAATATATAAAATGTTTAAAGATAAAATTATATACTTAATATCTTACTGGACTATCAAACAATGAGTTTCTGGATACTGAGAATCTCAAATATAACATTTACCCCTTTATTTCCAACTTTTTATATTTTTGATACTAAAATTGAAAGAAAAAACTAATAACACAAAAGTCTATGTCAATTCCAAATCTCGTATTTATCAGTTTGTGTCCTTTTGCTACATAAAGTGTTCTGAAGTGATTTTCATCTATCAATTTATCAGCTATCAAGTAATGCGGGTATTACCATTCCTAATTTACAGAAATATGGTATCAAATTAAGAGTGACCAAATTACCGAATTGTTTGTTCACTAAGCRAAAGGGCCATGAATAGTTTCTTTCAATGTCTCTTCCATATTTTTCACCCACGTTTACATTTTGAAATTTTAGTCACTTGAACTCCAGAACTGTTTTTATTCTCAWAACMTCTAAACCAAAAGAAAGATAGGTGATATTTTAGCATAGACATTTCTTTTTTTAAACTAATATTTGGAACTTTATTTGACTCAGATTGAAAAAAGCTTAAACTGTATGAAAAATATAAAAAAAAATAAATCCTGAATAGTTTAGCATCTATTTATTGGCTGTTAGACATTTCTTTTAAATGTTTTGTGTGGAAGAAGTGAGGTTGTGCCTTTAATTGTACGATGATGACAGAAACAGGATTATGTCATAAAATAGCACTTTTAGTATGGTTTATGGGTTGTCTGTATCATCTATTCAGCTAGATGTATCCTTAAACACCCTCTTAAATTGAATTAAAGCAAGTGGAAAATGATGCTTACTAAAATTAGTGTTCTTCTCTCACCTACAACAGGTGGACCTCTGAAAGACAGTCTTGAAATTAGGCTGCATAAGTAATTTACTGCACTTGGTAGGAAGATMCAAATGATAAGTTCCATTGTACTAAACATGTAAATTACTTTTGAAATACTTTGGTGTTGTGCATGAATCAATTTAAAATATGCGTGTGTTTATAACTTGGTGGGAGATACTGTGATYGTATGATGAAACCAAATTGACAATATCCTGGCAGGCATTTCTAACAGCCATGTTAAAACTCTTGAAACATTCATGAACTATTTTAATAAACACTCTACCCTATTCTCTTTTCCAGCAAAAGCATTTTGTGGAATTTCTGATGAATGTTAAATGCATTTGATATCAGGGATACTTATCTCTCACAAGCAGGTTAAATATAAGCAATTTGATAATGTGAAACCAGATTTGGATGAAGAGACTGATAGCCATATACATTTTCTTAAGATATTATCATTGCATTCATGTGTGAGTAAATTGTTTATGGCTCTGTAAATTAAAAAAGATAAATTGTTATAATTAAGAGAAAGTGCAAAACCATTTTTCTTAATTCTTAGTAAAAAATGTGTTTCTATTTTTTGTAACTTTTGGAATTATAATTACAACATTCTCCCCTTTMTTTCCTCCAAACTTTCCTATATATCCTCCTTGATGTYCATTAAATTCATGCCCTCTTTTTTCAATAATGTTATTAGGTTACATACATGTATATGGATATGTATGTGTAAGTGTGCCTGTGTGTTTATGTATTTGCATGTGTATATACATATATATTCCTAAATATAACCTCAGTCTGTGTAACATTACTTTCCTCTATGTTTTCAGATCTTACTATTAGATATTGGATGACCATTTGGGATGCTCTTTTCTGGGGAAGATTATTTCTTGTGCTTTCAGTTTTCTTTAGTTGCCTGTAGTTCTCTGGGTGGGGTTGAGACCTTGTGGGCATTTCCCTGTTCACTTTGTTGTAACTATTGGTGTGAGCCATGCTCAGCTCAAATTCATGGAGTCATTTTGGTGAGAATTTATAGGTGTAGGGTTGGAAAAATTGTGTCATACGGATCAGCAATCACTTCGCTACTCCTCTAGACAACTACTGTTTGTGATTTTATTTGAACCACATACAGTAAAAAGCATCTGTCAGTAAAACTGTTCCTCGAAAAACTATTAAACTAATTAATGATCCAGGTGTTGGCATATTTATATATAGAATTAGAAGTGAAGTATCTTCACTTGATACACTCCTTGTGACTATATGGCTGTCACTTACACTATCTTCTTTCAACTACAATATAATTAATACACATAGTTTTATCTTTCCAGGGAAAGTAATGAAAAATAATTCATTGATACTGCTGGTTTTCACTGTTCAGTTTCTTGGAAGCAACTGTGAAATTAGAGTTTTTAAGTTATAACCTCTATTATTTCTTTTATATGTGAACAAAAAGATAATATGCTTCTTAAAGTTATGCATCTGTRACATAAAATTATTCCAATCAATTATTATATCTAATTTGCAATGTTTCATCCACTTTTGCATGCATATTTTACATGCAAAAGTGGATGTTATACATACCTTGTTTATATTTTCCTTTGAACAAAGAAAACAATATTTTAAAATAAGCTAAGTCTTGATGTTTCAATGGCCACATATTTTGAGGGTCAGTCATATAAAATTGATAAATTTAAGATAGRATATCAGTATAAATAASTCTGGCTTCAAACTGGTGGTAGCTCAGGCTGACCCTTTTTTTCATGACCTTCCTCTCTGAGACTCCTGAGTGCTGATAACATTGGTTCATTMCATCATGCATGTTGTGGTTGTTAGATTTTAATATTTGTAATTTTGTTTATTAACTAAACAAGCAACTCTTATTCACACATTCAAGAAGCAAAGATAAGTTATCAAATTTAGTACAATGGTTTATTTCTTTACTTAAAAATAAAAAATATGCATTCCTTCTCTGGGAGTTAAAATCTCACTTTTTATTCTTAGTTCCTTAAGATCTCTTGTCACTGAAAGTCAATCAATCAAAATTTTTGAACATATGGAAGGCAGTAGTTATAAGATGTAGTACAGTGCGCTCTGGTCAGTAGATGTGACTTTCCCATTCCTAAAGTAAGAAAAAATATGTGGTCTCCAGATGCCAGCTCTGTAGATGTGCAGACATCTGGCTTGCAGAAAACCTGCGGATATTTATCCTGTTGTTACAGATATTGGAATTATTCTGAATTCATATTGATCTCAATGTAACAATATAAATTAGGTATTATCAGTTTTTCTGAAATGGTAAACAAATAGTATCATGTAGAGGTTATGAAGAGGTTGACGTTTTTGGCCAAGTACTC
>BDUI01016596.1:43293-53538 GCA_002335545.1 Apodemus speciosus
ACTCTCCTCAGGAGTTCGGTTCGGAACCGTCAACAAAGGCAGAGAACAGAATGTGGCTTGATTTAATTTCATCAAAAAGTGCAACATCTATCTTACAACATCTGGTAGCTGGCTTTTAAATTTTCGAATTTAAAAGGAAAGCATATTTAAAAGAAAAAATGTTCTAATGAGAAGATGAATCAAAAATATATAGCTCACAGAGCCAAAACAAACAAACAAACAAACAAACAAAAAAAAAACCCACAAAAACTCAAAATTACTTGACTGGAAAATTAGAGCTAAATAATATAACTAATGATAAATAGGGATTTAAAATGCTTTTGCTCAAATATAGGAACCTATTTGTTAATCATGTTTCATTAGCGTTTGTTTGAAATTTTCGAAAAGAAATTAATTTTCTTCAACAGTTTAAATATATCTATTCRTTTCATACAAAGAAAAGTCCTACGTAAGTATAAGGAATCAAKGGAAGTATATTCACTTCKAAGGTAGAGTTATTTAAAAAGTGATTAATTTTGAGACAGGAAATTACGACAGGCTTCAGGTCAACCCTTTGTTACAACTCAGAGCATATTATCAAAACCAGCAAACTTGTCTTTTGCATCTCTAATTTAAGAAGAGTTTTAGCTTTTCTATTGCTGTYAAAAAGACCAYGACCAAGAGCARCTTGAGGAGGTATGGGACAAATGGACCATGCCACCACACGAAGGAACTGGTAAGGTTGAGCATGCTCGGCACCGGGGGATCTCAGAAATGAGAGCGGCAGGAGTGGACCAGCTCATGCCAAGCCTTACTTGCTCTGCAACAAGTAACCATGACACCCCACTGAGAGGACCAGGGCAATCAGTCATGTAGCATAAAATYCTGGAGTTCTCYATGCTAATGAGAGGTCTACATAGGCCCGAGTGTTCCGTGAGCTTCCCTGCCTGGGCATTCAGTCCCAATCAAAGGTATTTAATCCCCAATTCACCCTGAGTAAGGTGTATGCGTTCACATCAAAATAAAATTCGCCATCAAATAAACCAGCTTGGAGAAGCAAGGACAGACTCTTCATCAAGGATTGCCATGGGGGAGGCCTTCGTCTTAAAGAGCCAAGCCTAAATCTCCGGAGAAGGCCTTTTCTCTCCAGCCTCTCTGTATTCTCAGCACTCATTCGGAACCAAATCAGGTTTAGTTCCCATACCTGGGCTCTGCCCTCCTCTTCCTGCCTGGCACCTAGATGCCCCGAGGGGAAGGGAGGAAGATGGATTCCTGTTTCCAACTCTCAGCGGTACCCCTGCGGCATCTAGGTACACAGGAAATTGGGACTCCTCAGTAGCCAGGCAGACATGCAGTCAGACAAGGAAGAAAGCATTTATTTCATCTTGTACTTCCAAATACTAGACTGTCACTGAAGAAAGAGCAGGGACTCCTCAGCGTAGGAATCTGGAGCAGAAACTGAAGCAGAAACCATGGGAGAACGCTGCTTCCTGGTCTGCTTCTCCAGTCTTGTTCTACCTGTTTTCTTATACAGCTCAGGAGTCCCAGCCCAGGAATACCCCTCACCCCGAAAGACAGATCCACCACATCAATCATTAATTAATAAAGTGCCCCATAGACTTTTCCACAGGCCAATCTGGTGGGATTATTTTCTCAGTTGAAGTTTCCTATTCCAAGATGACTCAAGCTCGTGTCACGTTGACCAAACATAAGCCAGCACAGAAGTGTTAAGGGATGCTTTTGCGTACTGTGTATTCAAATGCTGATTTCTATGCCCAGACATCTGGTTGTCGTCCAGATGTTGGCACAGTTAAGCATCTTCATCTCAAAATTTGTTTCCATCACTTCTGATTGGCTAATAAAGACATCACTTCTGATTTAGCCAAGAACTGGTCAGAGGAGAAAGAGAAGGCAGAACTTCTGATGCCAGCCAGGGTGGTCCTAAAGAGATCACAAAGAGAAAGAGAGCGCGAGGGAGGTTGGAGAGACCACGTCCAGGGTCCAGGAGGAGGTGCCTTGAGGACACACGTGGAGCAGAGCCAGCCTGAGCAAGGCTCAGATCATAAGTAGCGGACCTTGTGGCTGGGAAGCAGCCAAGTTACAGAAGGGTTAGACTAGATAAGTATCTGCCCACATACAGGATTTGCAGTGTTGGAATAAATTTATTAGGTCTCCGTGTCATTTGTGAGCAAGCTAAAAGGGACTAGAGTGGGTGTAGAAACACCCTGCAGTTATTTGGGAAAAGGGTGAAGCAAACGCCCCCCCCCCAATTACTTTTACACAAAAGAGCTATGACGCTTTCTTCAAATTCTTCTAGTTTTAACATTCTCTAAAATACACTGACTTTTTAAATACCATTGCTAGCCATAAAAGCAGGAAAGACACCAGAAATAATATCCATCTTGCATAAATTTATTGTGAATTATGGGTGCCGAAGCGATGCATTATAAAAGAAATTTTTATATGTTCAAGTTTATTTTAATTAATTAAGTACAGTTTTAAATTAGTAAAATTAGTAGAATATGAATATGGGATACTCAATGTAGAGAAGTGGTTGGAAAATATTACCCATTGTTCATTTATTTTGGAAACAACTTTATTAAAGCCCTATTGTATGGGTTTGTTTATGAATTGCCCAAGTGTGCTTTGTGCTATTGTGGCCATATTAGAAGTTGAGAGAGAATGATCTTGGGAACCTAAAGTATACTGTAATGTTTGGTCCTCTGTAGAAATACAGTTTTAGTGTTCTGTCCTACCTTAATGTAAAATAAAATGCAGAATGAGCTACATTACTAAAATGGACCGTTTGGCTGCTTTATGATAAAAACTCAACTACTTCCTAAATATAAAGACTGCATTGAAGAAGAGGTCTCAGGGACAGTTGTTAAGATGAACAATGATGGTTCGGAAGGTTTGCCTTTGTTCTGCTTGCTGTCCTTGATAAGTAACAACTGTCTGTGCAAGCTCCATCAGTAATTTAGACTGCTTTTATGCTGTTTGTTTCCTTTGCTTTGATTCTTATGACAGACCCACTGTGTATTCCCACATGGAATTCAAAACCCTCTACATTAGCATCCTAAACCCTGGGGCACATCTAGTGCAGTCAGAAGACCGGGTTAAATGAAGCATACTGTAGACTTCCAATTGCAAGTGATTTATTATCATTTTATGGACTGAGATGACACGGAAATATCAGATTTAATAAATGGGAATATTTACATCTGCTTTGCTTTATTTTTTGGCATTGTCCCCAACTTTCTTTTGTAAAGAAAAGAAAGAGGTCAACTTAATTGATTAAAAAGAAACCTAAATAGGTAAAGACCTATTTACTTCAGAAGTCAAATATAGAAGAAAACATTTCTTTGAATTCAGTCACTCATGGTGAAGTGTAGGATGTATGCTCATGTTTCTGATGTCCAGTGTTGGTGCAACTTCTGGGATGTGATTATAGAAGAAATAGCTTGGTAGGGTATGGGAACATGAAACAGAAATGTGGTCCCACCGTATGTCAGAATGTGGGAATGAAAGCCGTGCTTCTTTCAGAAAAGCTAGTCTGCAGTTCTCCTTAATGCCACACTATCCTAAATTATTGTTCTTACTGTTATTTGCATAAGAAAATGATCATTTTGTTTGGCTAAGAGATTCACAAAGCCAATTCGGCAAAATTTGAATAAACCACAACTAAAGAGAGTTTATTTAATTAATATACGGATCTTTATTATGATGTTACTTTTGTGCTATTTCAGCATTCATTTTAATGTTTTCTTCAATTTTCTTAATGTTTGTTTCTCTAAGTAAGAGTGGTATTTATCCATGAGATAATATTTTGTTTACTTGTGTGCTGACAAAATATCTGTCAAAAAGTAATTCTACCTTACAGCTTGAGGGGCTACGTTCCATCATGGTGGAATTACAAGATTGGCTTGAACTTCAGTAGAGATTTTGGACTTCTAAACAGCCTTGAGATGGAAAGACTCTGGGGGCTCTTTCAAGTTGAATTAAATGCATGTTGCATTCTGGTATGGTATGACTACATTTTGCATTATGATTGCTAATGGAGTCACTGAGTGTAATGTGGTAACATAAATGAGAATATTCCCCCTAAGCTTATGTATTTTAATATTTGGTCCCCAGGTTGTGGAACTGTTTGGGAAGAATTAGGAGGTATGGCCTTCTTGGAGGATGTATGGCCCTAGGGCCTTTGAGATTTGAAGAACCCATACCATTTTCAGCATTCTCTCTCTTTCTCTGTGTGTCTCTGTCTGTATCTCTCTCTGCCTCTCTCTTTCTCTCTCTGTGTGTCTCTGTCTCTCTGTCTCTCTGTCTTTCTGTCTCTGTCTATCTCCGTCTCTATCTCTACCTCTTCCTCTTCCTCTATCTCTATCTCTATCTCTATCTCTATCTCTATCTCTATCTCTATCTCTATCTCTACCTCTCCCTTCTGTTTATGGGTCAGACACACACTTTCAGATACTGTGTTCAAGAGCCATGCCTGCCTATCAACTGCCATGATCCTTGGCATGATGTCACAGACTCACCTTCTGAAACCGATAGCCCCAATAAAACATTTCTTTTTACAAATTGCCCAGTTCCTCTTCAAAGCAATTGAAAAGTACCTATCATATAAACACTAGTTATTGAGTTCCTTTTTGTTGTTTGTGTGTATGTGGTGTCAGGGCTGACCACTCTGACCAGACTGCACTGGAAAGCCAATAATGACGCTCCTCCCTCAAAAGCTGATGATCTTCCCATCAGCCACCGGTTCCCTATAGTTCTTGTGAGTGTGACCCCTTCTGTGTTTAACATGCCCTTCCATCTTGTCTATCCTTCAGTCTTGTTTATGAAGCTCTAGGAAAGGTGGCTCATATACAAGGAGGGTTCACAGGCCCTAAGTCTGGGACCACATGTGTGGGCTTGAGGAACACAACAGCTTGGGGTAAGGATGTGAATTAAAGATACTCTTTTAAAAGAGTGTGGGGAAAATTTACTGTAGTGTTGAACTCAGCATAGAAGAAATGGATAGAAGAATAATGTCTCCACAGAATGCCTTAAACCATGCTCAGACGGAATGAACACAACCTACAACACTTGCAACATTGAAAGAACAAAACAATTTGTAACAAAGTAAAGAGTAAACACAGGCACAAAAGGATCCAATTACTATAGCTGTGTCTGAAATACCCATGGGCACATTAGTCTTGTTCAGTTTGGCCCTATGCTAACAACTGATTAATCAATTCCTCTGTCAAGTAGTATTTCTATCTACATGGTGAAAATGTATGTAATTTTTCCCACATGTCTTTTTTGTTATTTTCTGTATATTTTTCTCCAACCCATTTGAGAACAATTAAAGCAAAGTCTCCTATCTAAATGAATCTGAAAATAACCAAACAAGACAATTAATTCTCCAAGTAAAGCTTAAAATGAATTAATGAAAAAAAACTTTATTTTTGTTGAAACACATGATGCCACCTTGTGTAACTCCTTCCAGAAATATTTAATTAAGTAACATCATTTTTTTAGTTTAAGAAAAACATAACCGAAGATTGATACTTTAGGTTAAATATTTTAAAAACCAATTATATTAATACATTAATTTTTCCTTCCTTCCTTCCTTCTTTCCTTCCTTCCTTCCTTCTTTCCTTCCTTCCTTTCATTTTTCTTTCTTTTCTTAAAGGGAAGCCAGGCTGGTCTTAAACGTCTGCCTCCATTTTCTCAGCGTTTGCCTCCTGGCACGGACCTCCTTACCTAGCTAAATATACGAATTTCCTGACACCGCACAGGAACTTGACACACTTTACCATCTCCACAGAGAACACATTCCTTCTTACACTTACAGCACACAAGTTCTGATATAGCTTTCGCTGTGTCCTCTGTGAGGTTTGCTACGTCAGTTCTCAGTGATCAGGATAAAAGTTTACTCACAATGGATGCACTTCTAAGCTCATTTCTGTTGAGGGTAGAATTGGTATCCTTCCAGCTATGGGGACCTAAGTTGAGCTTCTTTCTGGCTGTCAAAATCTGCTTATTCACACAGTTTATTTACCCATAGTTCCTGTTTGTAGGCCCCCTCACTTCAGCATTTGCTTTTGCAAAGCCAGCAAAGAGATAACAAACAAATTGTGCCAGCAAGACTCAATTTTATACAAGACATGACAACCATGACAAGAATTAACTTTGTCTTTATTTTGCTTAAAAGCAACTCAGGAATTCCTCCCATACGCCACAGACAGGACTATTTAAGAATGTAAAATTACTGGAAGATAGGTCTCAGAGTAATTCCATTAGGGATTGGATCCAGCGTCTGTTTTTGCTCCTTATAATGTCTTTCTCACAGCACATTTTTGTTCTATCAGAATTCCTATTATCAGCCCTAGTAACAAAAGTTCATTTAAAATATATTTATATGTTTTAACATACCAACTTACTTATATTGTAGGCTTTTTAAGGTAGATGTTCAATTTGATTCCCTTGACTTTTTCAGAAAGCATATATAGAAGTAACATTATGAAGGCTGAGTAGGATAAAAATAAAATAAAATAGACATATSTCAGTAATGTTGAATATAGTACACAAATAATATACACAGTGCGATTTGTTTCCCTGAACATTAATTCAGGTCGCTTCTGGGTATTGGTTCTTTTGTGTATACACCACTTTTGTTGTGCATTCATTTCATTGTGCAACTAAACAGGAAGGTTGCCTGTTGTTACACACAGTTTGCAGAGCAGTGTGAGCATTGGATGGAAGGTATAGATGTCTTCCTTCCAAAAGGGGGCTGGGCGTAGAGAAATGAAGGGAAATGGTGGCCTGATCAATTTCGAAATCTGATCGTGAAGAACCCGAGAGTTCTTCAGTTTGGTTGGAAGGTATTGGCATGTTGTAGAAAACTGAAGTCTCGTGTGATCTTCCTGTGGGGCTGCGTTATGGACAAGGCAGAGGGAGTGCACTGCCTCTCACTAGACCCCGTTCTCTTAGTTCTGCCCACTTTCCTTTTCCATGAACAGCAGCACACATTTGCAGCTGAGCGATTTTATCTGTCTGCTTTGTGCCAGTAACTTAGGGCAATTGACAGCCTCCTTTTCGTTCACAGTCTCCCTGCTTCTTTTAGTGCAAACAGGTAGCTGTAGTAATGCTCTTAGAAGTTTTCCATTCGATATGAATGCACTCCATCAATAGAATCTATACCAGCAGCCCTTCCCCCATCGTTGTTGCTGGTCTGTACCCGATGCAGAGCATCTCCTTTTCATAAGACTCCAAGGGTCTGCAGAGTGTTCACCGTAAAATCCTGGGAGCGCTCTCCGTGGCAAGGATGTGGCCATACAGACACGGTCTTGTACATAGTGCTTAGCCCTGCTTAGGATATTTTGTCACTGGTCTCCTCCGTGACTGGCAACATCCCACCAGCTTTTCTGAGCTTTGCACAGCCATTCTGGGCTACCCTAATTCTCTCAACTTTAAAGCACTTGAAGGGTGCTTAGGTCAGAGACCGCATCAATGGTACCTGTACCTAGTACCACAGATTTAAACTTGCGCATTGGAAATAATCTGACCTTCGGATTTTTAATTGAGATGGATAATTAGCAGAATATCGACATGATTTCAGGATCGGTGAATATTCTCAAATTTAAAACGTATTCATAAAGAACATATCTCACTATTACCATCCTCTATAGTGTAAGATCCCTGCATTACCACAATTGCCACTAAAAGTTACAAAACCCGTCCTCACAAATTCATTCTTTCTTATTTGAGGGAAATACAAACAAAACTCAGTCACATTTCTTAAAATCTCCAAATGGCTTTTGCACATTTTGTAAATGTGTCTAAGAAAACCCCCCACTTTGAAAGTAGGTTAAAGAACAGAGCTTGTAAGAGATGGCAGAGTCAGGAGGGCTCTTCCCCCACAAATGAGATCAACAACTTTATCCAAGTGATAGACAGAGCAGCCTAGATGTTCTGTCCTTCTGTCTTTCACTGTGTGGTGATACAGGTTTCYGTTTGTCATTTTGGAAGCAGAGGCCAGGCCCTTAGACACTGCAACTATAGGCACACTGCAGTCGAAATTCCCAGCTTTTAAAACTGTTAGAAGTAAAACTCTATAAAGTATGCAGGCTTTGGAATTTTTATACAGTAACGCCAATAGACGAAGCCACCTTTCATGCTAGGCTATTTGCTTTCTCACAGTGCTATAACCCTTTCCATATTAAAAACGAGAATAAATAAAGCAGCTTACAGTAGTGTCTCTAAAATCGTTTAATAACATGCTGAGTGTTTGCAATCCAGCGGATGCTAACGAAATATTGGTTGTTATCACTCTCTAGGTCTCGCTGAATTTTCAGTTCTTATGTATAATGTTCAGCGGGTCTCTTTGACACTCTTGTTAAAGGATGCACCAATCTAGACTAATGTGCTCTTCACTTGAGGATATGAGATAACAGAATACAATCACGCAGCACCCTTTCCAATCCTAAACACAGAAACTTAGGCTGATTATACTCAACAGACAATTGCCAAGAGGAACAAAACACTTGGTGGCGGCTGCGCTTCGCAGCTGTTCAGGCTTAAGGATCTCAGCCCGGTACCGTAGTATTTCTGGCCTTTCAATTACGAGTTTGCTTAGTATTACTTAAAATGCTGGTTTTGGTATCAGCAAAATTAGAATGGAATGAACATGGAAGCAAGTCCATAATTATCCAAACAAAACCATGATTTTTACAGAGCAATTCTTTCTGATAGTTCCACTCATTTCGAAGCAGTGTTTTAACGGAAGGGAAGGGCGCCCTCTAGTGTTTTAATAAAAGATGAGCAATTACATAAGCAATTCATTTCTCATTTTGAACTTAATTTAGATTCTCAATGATTTTCTTTTTTGTATGCAGAGTGTAGATTGGTAAATGATAAATCAATGAAACACGTTCATATGAAATCTGCAGAGACCATGTTAATTTTAGTGGACTTTTTGTGATCTTAARCATAGTAAAAGATGGGTTAGAGATGGGATTAAACTATTTCTTGTCTGAGGTGTGGCATAAAGCTTCTGTTCCATAATCTGGAAGGTTGCCTCTAGCTTGAGAAGGATGCRTATGCATCAACAACTTTACACATGTTAACTCTGAATATTTCCTTCACGGAGTAAAGTGCAAGAGAATCAGAGGAATGTAAAGAACGTCTCCTTTTCCCKCCCTCCACAGCATCTGGRCAGCATAAATGGCACCAAGACAAACCTCCAGCTGTATCACTCACCGTGTTTCCAGGCCCCCTTCTGCAGCCTTTACCATCCACCAAGTTAGAGGGTGCATGCAGATCCTCAGTGCCTCAAAAGCGCGACTGTGCTGTGTTTGAAGATGGTCTTTAGAGTTAGGTAAGAAGGGCGGGGAGCCTGCCATTGCTGCTGACACCCTATGAAGCCAAGACACAGAGGACCGCATGTGACATCACAGGGAGAAGACTGCCTTTTACCAGCAAAGCAGAGACATCTACGGAGAGGTCAGATCCGCTGACATCTTGGTCTTTCCAGATCCAAGAGGGAACACATATTTGTACTTTAAGGTATCTACTATGTTTTAATTTGTTGTGATTGTCCTAGCGAACTCATATACTCCCGAGTTCTCTTTTTGTCCTCTGCGTAGAAAGCTGATACATGGTTTTTCGAAGTATCACTTCTAAATTAGTTTTGAGAGACTAGAAGGGAAGTTTAAACGTTACAAGTTCACAATAGAAAAGGTGTCATTTTTTTWAACTTTTTTATTGCTTATTTTCTTTATTTACATTTCAAATGTTATCCTCGTTCCAGGTCCCCCCGCCCCCCAGAAACCCCCTATCCCATCCCCCTCCTTCTATAAGGAAGCATAGGCGTTCAGAATTGAGTGTTCATTTTTGTAGATCTTTCTTTTGACCAGTGTGAAGTGTCCTTCCTCCACCCAACCCACTCCCTCTTCCCCGCCCTCAATTCCCCTACTCTGGAGCATCTGTCAAGCCTTCATAGGACCAAAGACCTCTCCTCCCATTGATGCTTGACAAAGCAATCCTCTGCTACATATGCAGCCGGAGCTATGTGTAATCCTTGGTTGGTGGCTTAGTCCCTGGGAGTTCTGGAGAGTCTGCTTGCTTGATATTGTAGTTCTTCCTATGAGGTTGCAAACCCCTTCAGCTCCTTCATTCCTCTCTCTAACTCCTCCATTAGGGACCCCACGCTCAGTCCAATGGTTGGCTGTGAGAATCTGCCTCTGTATTTGCAAGGCTCTGGAAGAGCCTCTCAGGAGA
>BDUI01016599.1:0-11281 GCA_002335545.1 Apodemus speciosus
GAGAGAGGATATACATATTCTTTTTCCACAGGATGCAAAAGACCCAACCTAGATCGGCTTATGCAACCTGCGCTGTTAAAATAACAACAAAGAAAACAAAGGCAAAGAGATGGAAGACAGAGACAAGACTTCAGGGGCTTTCGCTGGCTTTGAAGAGACTGCCTACATGGACTCAGTTAATATATCTGACAGGAGAGGCTATAGAATTGATGGCTGCTCTATGGCAGCTACAAATTCTTGAATTTATTTTCCTTGCATTGTATGATTAATTGCTATACGTGTAGACTTACTAATTATGTTGATTTAGCAGGAACAGCTCCCATGGGTTGTCTTCCCATTGCTTAATGCTCCACATCATAAAAGGTTTATGTGGGAGATTAAAATAAAGATTTTGGGAACTGTTTATAATAATGAAACGTTGGTAAAGCTATCTAAAACTATTCCTTTAGAATCATGTGTTAGAGAGTATAGGGATCAGGATAAAATGTGACAAACTCCACTGAGAAATGTGAGGCCAAATTGGCTTGAATGTGGGTTTGAGTACTGGGCTGCAGTACATGATCCTTAAAAGACTCAAGAAAAAAATGTATAATTATTATATAGCTTTACCACATAATGGTTATAGATCCTATTTTCATAATGAAAAGTTACTTTATCATGGATATAAGCCTGAGGTACTTACAACAGAGCCTATTAATAGGTGGTTCACACCAGGATGGGTAGAACCTATCTATATGAGTCATTCTCCCTCAAGTAATATTTTAAAAACATTTCCGGGACTATTCAAACTTGTTGCTGCAGCTAGCATAGTTTATTTAAAAAAGCCTCAAGAATCTAGATGCATTCCTATAGCAATTAGATCCTGTTTGGGTTATCCTTATAGCATACTTGCTGGAAGACCTGCAGATTTAAAAATTACTAAATTAGAACAATCTTATAAGGTTCACTGTTCCACATATATTTTGACTAATTGTGTTGATCATAAGTTAGCTGAGTCTTATCCACTCATTTTAATATTACAAAGACCTTCTTATGCTTCCTGTAGATTTGAGAGATAATGCTTGGTTTCACAATGAAGCCTTACAGGTATTTAAAAGACTTAATGRGCTTATTAGACCAAAGCATTTTGTGGCAGCCTTAATATTAGGTATTAGTGTCTGATAGCTATTGTGACCTCACTTACAACTTCATCAATTGCTCTAGTCTCAGAAATGAAGACTGCACATTTCATTAATGACTTAAATAAAAATGTTTCCTTGGCGCTAGAAAAGCAACAACTTATAAATAAGAAATTAGAAGCAAAGTTTGATGCCTTAGAAGATGTAGTTTTAGAATTAGGACAAGAGGTAGAAAATATTAAGGTTCAGCTTTCTATCATGTGTCATGCCAGCTTTTGATACATATGTGTAACACCATTGGCCTATGATAAGCAGCATAACTAGACTCTTACTGAAAATCATTTGTTGGGTATTTAAAAAGATAATAATATTACTCATGATATGGCTCAATTAAAAACTCAAATTTCAGCTATGAGCAAAGAGCATGATGGAGTTACTAATTTAGAGGATTTGCCTCAATCTATTAATTCCGGTCTGCGGTCTCTAAACCCTGTTAGCTGGTTACATTGGATTATTATGGTTGCCATGGTTACAGAACTATTTATTCTTCTCCTCATCTTTCCACTTATTTTCAGACTAGTCTTTTCCTCCATTTCTACTGCCAGAAGAGATATCTATGCGCTTCAATTAAAAAATAAGAAGGGGGGAGATGCCGCAGTGGCTCCAATTGATTCTGTGAGACAAAGTTTTATAGATTGAGGCAAGGAATGCCTCTTGGAGCCCTSCAGAATACCTCTATTCAGAATCCGAAAATCTCACTGGCAGCCTGCTTTACTTCCAAACTTCCCCTTTTCCTTCTCTCACAAGATTATCCTTACAACTCAGGGCTAAGGAGAACCAAGCAAATAGATGTAAAAGAATCCTTCTTTAAAGTAAAATCTCTGGCCAAAAAACTCTTTTCTTAGAACTGCAATGCTTTGCCTCAGCRGTTTACATAATTACATTTACCTCCCAATAGTATGCAAATGAGAGTGGCTCTGACACAATGGTATGAAAAACATTGACTGAGCAAAACAAATCTCAGGTTTTTACAGAGGAAAGCTAGATGTCAGGTAAAGTTTACTCACAGAATCTCATTAGACCTAGGGAGTCTGGCCAAACATTCTTTGAAGTCTTTGAACTCTCTTTAAAAGTTTGTTGCTAATTACAAATGATTCTATATCAGGAAGACTAATGTTATCTATGTTTGAGCTTCTAATTTGTTACACGGAAATGTTTTACCTGGTTGATTTTATATTTCCTTGTGCCAAATGGTTATGCTGATTGTCCTTTGTGCCTGCTTTACTAGATACATCCTTTAAAATGGAAAAATCTCATGCTTAAAAACTCCTGCCTCAGAGCAGCATAATACACTCAGATACTAAACGGCCTCTGCATCTGGTGTCTATGTGTCAATCGCAGAATCCATGCCTTCCTGCTTCACCAAAGAATCCTGGTTTCCTGCAACTACAACTCCCAGCTGGGTTTGGTCTGCTGCAAAATTTGAGGGCAAAGGATGGTCTGAGAAATATCATYCTGAGTGAGGTAACTCAGTCACAACAGAACAAAAATTGTATATACTCACTGATAAGTGGATATTAGGCAAAGAGCATGGAATAGCCCTGATACAACTCATAGACCACATTAAGGTTAAGAGGAAGACCAAAGAGTGGATGCTTCAGTCCTAGTTAGAAGGGGGAACAACATCATCACCGGAAGATGGTGGTAAGAGGGACTTGGGAGGAAGTGAAGAGGGAGAGGTGGAAAAGAGGGGGAAGCATCAGGTATGGTAGGAGATGGAAAAGATGTACACAGGATCAGGAAATTGAGCAGGTATGTAACAGTGGAGGATAGAGAACTGGGTATAGCAACCAGAAAGTCCCAGATGCCTCCCAGAAACCCATGGGGATGACATTAGTTGAAATACTCCACAAAGGGGAGAGAGAACCTGTAGAGAGGTTGGCCCTCCCAATTGAAGTATGGGGACACTCACCTATGTTCAAAACTTTAATTCAGAATTGCTCCTGTCTAAAGGAAATACAGGGACAAAGAGTGGAGCAGAGTCTGAAAGAAACATCATAAAGAGATTGCCCCACATACAGACATGAAATCCAGACACTATTGCTGATGCCAAGAAGTGTTTGCTGACAGGATTCTGATACAGCTGTCTCCCGAGAGGCTCTGCTAGATCCTGTTCAATACAGATGCAGATAATCATAGCCAAATGTCAGACTAAGCACAACCATCTCAATTTATGAGAAAGGGAATGTCTGAAGGAGCTGAAGGGCCTTATCTGCCATCAGTGTGAAGGGAGATCCTTGCTCTTGTGAAGACCTGATGACAAAGTGTAGAGGAATGTTAGGGCTATGAGGCAGAAGTGGGTAGGTTGGGGGAGGGGTATTCCTCAATGAAGCAGGGTAAGTGGCAATGGGATAGGAGCTTTGCAGAGAGAAATCCGGGAAATGGGATAACATTTGAAATGTAAATAAATAAATATCAAATTTTAAAAAAGTAAACAAAGACACCACAAATTCTGTAGGTAGATGGATGTATATTGAGAATATCATATAGAATGAGGTAACCCAGTCCCAAAATGACACACTTGGTATGTACTCATGTATGAGTAGATATTAGCCATAAAATAATGATGCCCAAGGAGGGAACAAACAAGGATTCTTGTGGCTTCCTAGGAACCAGGAACTGAATAATACTGGAAGGCAGAGGTCAGAAGAGTAATGGGTAGGACAGGAGATATGAAGGGGAGTTGAAAGGTTTGGAGGCAGGTGTGAGGAGGAGCAGAGTGGATGTCATACTATCCATGAAAATTAATGAAATTCTAAAAGAGATGAAGGGGACAAAAATTGCATCTCCAGGAACATAAAGTGACCTGAGTTAGTGGAGGCATCAAAGAATAAGTGTCTAACTGACCACAGTTACATCAAATCTGTTACCTGGAAGGGAAGCTGGGGATATATGTGAAGGCAGCAAAATGGGAAAGAGACCAAGGCAACATTGGTGTTCAAGGTTGCAGAGTTTAATGGAGAACTCCAAATATATAGGCAGCAGAAAATCCTTCCCCCCAAAGACTGGAAGCTTCTCAGCAGAACCAKTTCAGTTGCTCTGAAGGTGGCTGGTATTTCTCAGGAAACTGCAGGTCCTTGAAGAAAAATGGGCTTCACCTTGATCTGAGGATTATGTCTGAAACAGGAGTTCCCACTCACAGCTGGGAGAGGAACTTCACATTGGTCCATGTCAAGTTCCTATCAGGTGGCATGGCACCTTGATAAGGCTCTCTACATAAGTGGGCACTGTCTTTAGCTGTTATTCATAGCATTAAGTATATGGAGCCTGGGGAGGCTGACTCAGGAGGCCAGGCAGGAAACCCTTGACGAGTGAGAGGGACACCAACCCACCCAAAAATATCTACCCAAAAATTTATCMAGTCTACAAGACATACAGGGATTCTTGATGGAGCAGAAACTGAGGGAATGGCCAACTGTTAACTCACACAACTTGATGTCCATGCCATGGACAAGCACAAATCCCTGACAATATTAGTGATACTCTTATGTTTGCAGGTAAGCATCGAGCATGGGTGTTCTATGAGTCTCCACCAACCATCTGACCTGATGGTTGGTGGAGACTCTCATAGACAACAAGCAGACACCCACAAACAAACAATAGATGGAGCTTTGGGACTCTCATGGAAGAATAGAATGAAAGATTGGGGCTCCCTAGAGGGATAGGAACTCCAAAGGAAGACAATCAGAATCAACTGACCTTGACATTTGTGGGCTCTCAGAGTCTGAACCACAATCAAAGAAAATACAGAAGCTAGACCTATGCCTCCCCACACACATATAACAGATGTGCTGCTTGGGCATTGTGTAGGTCCCAAACAAATGGAGTGGGACCAATCCCAAAAGCTGTTGCCTGTCTCTTGAATATATTCTTCTAGCTGGCCCACCTCCTCTGCCCTCACTGGAAGAAGATTTTCCTATCCTCTCAGAGACTTGAAGTACCATGAGGGCCTACTCTTTCAATAAAGAAGGAATAGAGGAAGGATTGTGGGAGGGTGTTACCCAGATGAGGTCAGTGAGCAGGATATAAAGTGAATACATAGAATAGAAAAGAAAAGAAAAGAAAAGAAAAGAAAAGAAAAGAAAAGAAAAGAAAAAATAAATAAAAATAAAAAAATACCAATGTAGCACCTTGGAAAATCAGAAAGTAGAAAAAGATGGTGATCATTCCTGTCTTCTACCTGAATTTCTTCCCTAAAGGAATACATAACTCTGGGAGGGTCTCCCTGCCATCTTGGCTCCCAGACGTCAGCCAGATATAACAGACAGTGCTAGGTACACAGACATAGCCAGAGTCTACCGTCGCTTGGGTCTCAGCCTATCAGGCTTTTGCTTGCACCCAGGGCCTGGGCAGCACTGTGGGCCATCTGTGTGCTAGCCCTGTCAGGGGTCGTTTGCCCAGAGGAGAGATCAGTACTTGGTAAAGGTCCCCGTAGCATCCACCATCTTCACTCCCTGACAGAGCAGATGGGCAGCACCAGGTTCATAGCAACAACCCGAGTATAACATTGCTTGGGGCAGGACACAGCAGGGCTCCAACAGCACCCAAGAGGAGGGCAGCACATCAGCAAGTTGTGGGGGATGGGGGGAAACCCAGTCATCTAGCAGTGCAGAAATAGCCTTACAGGCTCTCAGGAGGTTCAAACACGAGCCAGTGACAAAAAAGACCAACTAATGCCAGAGATAACCAGATGTCAAAAGGTAAACATAGGAATATTACTAACAGAAATCAAGGCAATATGGCAGCATCTGAACCCACTTCTCCAACAACAGCAAGTCCTGGATAACCAAACACAAGACAAACAAGATTTGGAGTTAAAATCACTGGTCATGACGCTGTTAGAGGAACACAAGAAGGACATAAATAAATCTCTTAAAGAAATACAGGAGAAAATGAATCAAAAGGAGGAAGCACATACAAGGGAAACATAAAAATCATTTAAAGAAATTCAGGAGAATATGGGTCAAATGATAGACGCGAAAAAGAGGAAACACAAAAATCACTTAAAGAAATACAGGAGAACTTGGGTCAACAGGCAGAAGTCATGAAAGAGGAAACAAAAAAATCTCTTAATGAATTACAGGAAAACAAACAAACAAGGGAAGTAACTGAGCAAAACCATTCAGGATCTAAAAACAGAAGTAGAAAAAACTAAGAAATCACAAAGAGTGACAACTTTGGAGATTAAAAAACCTTGGGAAGAAATCAGGGGCCATAGATGCAAACATCAACTACAGAATACAAGAGATAGAAGAAAGAATCTCAGATGCCAAAGATACCATAGAAAGCATTGACACAACAGTCAAAGAAAATGCAAAATGCAAAAAGCTTGTTATCCAAAACNCTTCAATTTACACGGGCTCATCTGACTTCCATGTGATCAGGGAAAGGTTTGAGAATAACAGGAATTACAGAGACTCTTAAGATAAATTTCCCAACGAGTTTTATCATTTGGATGTTTAAGTACTAGTGATTCTTCACTCATACTTAAAGGTTCTCCTTATAAATATTTCCCGAAACCTTTTCCACGTACATAACCTTGTTTATATAGCATTTTTTTTTACCAGTTGAGTGTTAATCATGGCTCTCCTTTTCATGAGAACATGTCTTACCCAAAGGTTAATAGATAAATTATCCAAAATAAAGGGTTGGAACCATCCTTCCTGGCCTTCCTCATCCTCCACCTTAACATCTTGCTACTCCTAAATGGAGCAGTGGCTGTTCCTATACCCTGTAAAGTAGATTGAGACACTTCTAGAGGCCAATTCTTTGGCCAAAAGGCCTTTGAAATTTATGAATCTGCTCCAGTATCCAATAATCCCTTCATAGGCTTTCCATCAATCCATAGAGTAAGTGTAGGGCATGTATCTAAAGTTAATCACCAAAAACCACCTGCTCCCTTGAACCCCCTAGAAGTCTTAAATGCAGCATTATTAGTGTGGAATTTTGGTAGGAGGACTACCTGAGGAATCCTATCGCCTTGGAGAGTAACCACAACTCCTCTTTCTATAGACACCATAATTTTAATTACTCCAGTATAATCAGCATCAATTACCTGAGGAAGAATCATTACTTTCATTAAGGCTCTACTGTGTCCTAAGAGAAGGCCCAAACTTCCAGATGGTAGAGGTCCATAGACTCCAGTGCTTAGGGCCTGAGGGCCCATCTGAAGTGTCAAAACTGCTCTAGTGGATGAGCAGAGGTCCAATCCTGCACTTCTCTGGGTACCTCTGACAAGGACTTGGACATGAAATGGCTGATTTGAGGAACAAGGTGAATTGGTGTGGGGGTAATAGCAGGGGTATTCATGACTCTGTACCCTCTGGTTTGAAGGACCAGATGCGGGCCCCTTCCCCCATTTACCGAAGGGTAGAGGGGAAATCCTTCTACATCTTGTTTAGATCTGCACTCATTACTCCAATGGAACCCTTTGCAGTAGCGAGGATGTAATATAGTACCTGAAGTCCCTCTATTTTTAGGACATTCTCTTTTAAAATGTCCTGGTAATCCACATCCAATACAGGTTTTATTTCCATTGGATCATTTTTTCATGGCAGCTTCCATAGCCTGCCCCATGAAATAATTACTATCAATTTCTTTGGTGATTCTGATATAATCGTTCAAACTCTTTGCTCTATATGATCTGATAGCTTCTTTACAATATTTGTTTGCATTTTCAGAGGCCAATTGCTTTACTATAGGCATTGCTGTACCAACATCCCCAATGAATTTCCAGCAAGTTGTAAATCCCTATCCACAAAGTATTGAAAAGTTTGAGAGGGTACTTGAGTTACCTTAAGCAGTTGATCCCCAGCTGCTTTGTTAGGTAAAGCTTTCCAAGCCCTAATGCCAGAAGATGAAATTTGAGCATATACATCAGGATCTTATTGAATCTGACTATGAAGCCCAGCATAGAGTCCAGTCCCTGTTAACATCTCCACATTTCTCTGAGGGAATCCTGCATTTGTGTTTATTCTAGCTAACTGAATTCACTGTGCCTGGAATTCTCCTCTCCAAAGTAAATAATCGCCCCCACTTAGTACTGCTTAGCAAAATTGTTGCCACTTCCCAGGATTCAAATTAGAAGTAGCATATGATGCAAAAATAGCTGAGGTAAAAGCAGCTAAAGGTCCACAAGAAGAAACAACTTCCTTTAGTCTCATCAACTCATTAAAACTCAAATGTGCATGGTTTCTTATCACCTGTCCTGCATTATCAGGATCAGGAATCTCAATCACAGGATATGTTGCTTTTGTAATAGAAATATGTTCAGAAAAAAAAAAAAACTACTCCCCTTTTTGGTTTTGGTTCTTCATAACACCAGTCAAGGACTGGATGAGGTTCATGTGCTGGAGGAGGAGAAGCCTCATTTTCTTTAAAGAAAGGATTTTTACTAGGTGGTCATGAAGCAAACACTCTTTGCTCTTGCATTCCTTTAATTTTAAATCAATTCCTCTATCTCTTTTTCTAGAATTTCCTCCTCCTCAAGTAAATCTGACTCAGTCTCTGATATAGATTCCTTTCAAAGACTCCTTTGAGGCATCATCTTGTGCTACTCCAAAAGTTCTATTCATCAAAAACATCTTATCCTTAACCTTAGCATCAGTATTTAAGAGATTATCCCTGACTAGTCTCCATAGGAAGAAGGCAGTCAAAGGAATGCTTTCTAGTCCCTCTCTGAAATGACTTTTGCAAATCTATTTTAACCTGAACCCAGTCTAGGATATTCAAGCTGCCACTATGAATAAATCATGGACTAGTTTTCTCCAAAATCTTAATAAATTTCCTAGTTGTTTCAACCATAATCCCAGTACTCTGCTGCCTAAACAGTTCCACCAGTTGATCCACTATTTGTAAGTTGGACCTTGTTGTCCCCAAGGTGCAATCCTGTACTTACTTTGCTTGATGCTGTTCTTACACTTATTTCATTTCTTTCACCATATATTCCCCAATAGTTTCTGCTCCTCTTGCTGGCCAACTTTTGTTAGAATGATCCCATCAGTACCTCCTCTCCTGATCTTGGTGGAACCTCCACATTACTGTGCCCGAGCTGACATGGTACCAAGTATCTGGTATAGGCCTAGGGGATTGAGTGAAGACACAGATTCGGGACATTAGGAAAGGAGAATGCCCAAGCTTTGCTGAGGGACCAGCAATATATCCTAGAAGTCAGGGAAAATTACAGGAAAAAAACAATCAGGCACCAGGGAGGTCCCTACTACTTTGAGATGGAAAACAGGAATCAAATTATGCAGCAGGGTGTTCCTCAAGATGTTTTCACTCTCAGGAAACCTGTGCAAACAGCTCAGCTAGGGGAGTTGAGCTGAGATCTTCAATGTCCAACAACTTCCTCTGAGTTTGTTAAAAATCCCATGAACTCTGTAGTCAGTCTAAGCATGTGTGAGGAGGCAGAGAAAACCCTGGATCCTTACATACTCTAATCTAGGCAAAGTGATAGGTGAGATCATATCCATAAAATTTGACATCTCAATATATGAAAAATATCTAATGTTTTCACTGTAGTCTAGGCACATTCATTATCTCTTTAAATTAGTGTTGTCTATCAGTTTTTTTCAATACTCATTGTGAAATGTTATCAAAGTTCACATGCATTTTTCTATCTTGTGGTGTTGACAGCCAAAATCCCCATTAATTATTCTCACAAGACACATTTGAAGATGGAAATGTAGAGACTAACCCAACAATAGAAGCTGAATACCAGTAAGAGGATGGATATTTGAGATTGAATCCTGAGCACTACCTGTGCCTTAGAGAATAAACATGCAGTGTGTCAGACTCCAAGACACCAATGTTAGGCATTTGAAGTCAGTCCCATCTTCTTTTACAGATTTAGTCAATAACTTCAGGGTGGTCCTGTGCCAATTCTGACATGAGTAAATCCACTCTGGGTCAGAACAAGTAAAAGTACGTTCAGGAGTTAGATGGGAAATAGAACCTTCACTTTCCTCTAATCAAAGTAAATTCTGAGGAAAAGAAATCTGGGATTAAGGCACTGGAGAATACATTCTCACAATATGTTTGGAAAGATCTTCACAAGTAGTGGCAGGTTTGAGATTCTAAGTGTTGAGATTTGGTGACTTTTTTTGTACTTTCCTGTCAGGTGATCTGGTGCTTGCTAATGAAAGCAGCACATGTACACTGTTCTCAACTTTTCCATCTCAATATTTGACTAGAAAGTCTCAGATCCTTATGTTCCTCCTGTTAAATATATGTTTCTCTGTGTCTTTGTATGTCTCTTTCTCTCATTCATTCTCATGGCTTCTTTTCAAATTGTGTATTTATACATCTTCTGTTGTGTTTCCTTCAAAATCATGGTGCAGATTTCTCAGTTATGGCCTTAGTTTAAGTAAACCTCACTCTTTCTAGGTGAGATGGGAGAGCCCCACTCTTCACATCACTAAGCTTTGCCTAAGTGTTCACATTATACTCACATTAGTATTCCTTGGACTATGTTTGGAATTATTCTGCTGTTTGATCTCATCTTCAGAATTGTTTGCAATGTTCCCTACTTCAGGAATTGGTATAAGTAATATACAAATTCTGTTGGGAATACAGTAGAAATTATTTCACATGTCTTTGTTTAGCAAAGACCTGGTTATCAGGCTCTTGAAGACCTAATAGGTTAGACTGCCTCTGCAAACCTTTTAGTTTGAATAGCTGCAAGATAACCTCTAGCTGTAACATAAATTCTGTTGGCCTTCAGCTAAAATACCAAGAACAACCACCTAAATTTCACATTATATAAGATCTGGATTGGAGAATGTCTTTCTGACTGAGGTGACCAAATAATGTGAACACACATTATGTGCAAATACTGATATGTGGATATTATCTGAGAAGCTCAAAATACCCAAGAAACCATTCACATTTCAAAATATATCCAAGAAAAAGGAAGGAGAGGCCCATGATCCTAGAAATCCTAGATGCAGCAGTGTAGGGGAATGACGGGCCAGGTAAGAGCAGGAGGGGTTTGGGGAACAAAGGGAGGGAATAGGGCTTATGAGACTTTGGAGAGGGGGTATTCAGGGAAGGGAAAATAATTTTACATGTTATTGAAGAATTTATCTAATAATAAAGGAAAT
>BDUI01016599.1:11963-23945 GCA_002335545.1 Apodemus speciosus
CTCGTTCTACCAAGCCAAATTACTCTGATACCAAAACCACATAAAGATCCAACAAAGAAAGAGAACTTCAGGCCAGTTTCCCTCATGAACATCAATGCAAAAATACTCAATAAAATTCTTGCCAACCGAATCCAAGAACACATCAAAATGATCATTCACCATGATCAAGTAGGCTTCATCCCAGGGATGCAGGGAGGTTCAATATGTGGAATTCCATCAATGCAATCCACTACATAAACAAACTCAAAGGAAAAAAAAACACATGGTCATTTCATTAGATTCTGAAAAGGCATTTGACAAAATTCAGCATCCTTTCATGCTAAATGTCTTGGAAAGAACAGGAATTCAAGGTCCTTATGTAAACATAGTAAAAGCAATATACAGCAAACCAGTAGCCAATATCGAACTAAATGGAGAGAAAATTGAAGCAATCCCACTAAAATCATGAACTACACAAGGTTGCCTTCTCTCTTCATATCTTTTCAATATTGTACTTGAAGTACTACTGAGAGCAATTAGACAACATAAGGAGGTCAAAGGGATACAAATTGGAGAGAAGAAGTAAAACTATCACTATTTGCAGATGATATGATAGTATAGTTAAGTGACCCAAAAAAATCCACCAGAGAACTTCTACAGCTGAAAACAACTTCAGCAAAGTGGCTTGGTATAAAATCAACTCAAGCAAATCAGTAGCCTTCCTATACGCAAAGGATAAGCAGGCTGAGCAAGAAATTAGGGAAATGCCACCCTTCACAGTAGCCACAAACAATATAAAATATCTTGGTATGACTCTAACCAAACAAGTGAAAGATCTGTATGACAAGAACTTCAGGTATCTGAAGAAGGAAATTGAAGAAGACCTCAGAAAATGGAAAAATCTACCATGCTTGTGGATTGGCAGGATTAATATAGTTAAAATTGCCATCTTGCCAAAAGCAATATACAGATTCAACACAATCCCCATCAAAATCCCAACTCAGTTCTTCATAGAGTTAGAAAGAGCAATTCTCAAATTCATCTGGAATAACAAAAACCCAGGATAGCTAAAACTATTCTCAGCAGTAAGAGAACTTCTGGGGGAATCAGTATCCCAGAACTCAAGCAGTACTACAGAGTGATAGTGTTAAAACTGCATGGTATTGGTACAGTGACAGGCAAGTCGATCAATGGAATAGAATTGAAGACCCAGAAATGAACCCACACACCTATGGCCACTTGATCTTCTGAAAAGGAGCTGAAAAGATCCAGTGGAAAAAAGATAGCCTTTTCAACAAATGGTGCTTGTTCAATTGGAGGTTAGCATGCAGAAGAATGAGAATCGATCCATTCTTATCTCCTTGTACTAAGCTCAACTCCAAGTGGATCAAGGACCTCCACATAAAACTAGACACACTGAATCTAATAGAAAAGTAACTGGGGAAGAACCTTGAGGACATGGGCATAAGGCAAAAGTTCCTGAACAGAACACCAATAGCTTATGCTCTAAGACCAACAATTGACAAATGGGACCTCATAAAATTACAAAGTTTCTGTAAGGCAAAGAACACCATCAAAAGGACACAAAGGCACATTTGGGAAAAGATCTTCACCAACCCTATATCCGACAGAGGGCTAATATCCAATGTATACAAAGAACTCATGAAGTTAGACTCCAGAAAACCAAATAACCCTATTAAAAATGGGGTACAGAGATAAACAAAGAATTTTCACCTGAAGAACTTTGGATGGAAGAGAAGTACCTAAAGAAATGTTTAACATCATCAGTCATTAGGGAAATGCAAATCAAACCAACCCTGAGATTTCACCTCACACCAGTCAGAATGGCTAAGATCAAAAACTCAGGACATAGCATGTGTTGTCAAGAAAGTGGAGAAAGAGGAATACTCCTTGACTGCTGGTGGGATTGCAAGATGGTACAACCACTCTGGAAATCAGTCTGGCGGTTCCTCAGAAATCTGGGCACGACACTTCATGTCGACCCTGCTATACCACTCCTTGGCATATACCCAGAGGATTCCCTGGCAGGCAATAAGGACACATAATCCACTAGGGTTTTAGCAGCATTATTTATAATAGCCAGAAGCTGGAAAGAACCAAGATGTCCCTCAGTGGAGGAATGGATACAGAAAATGTGGTGTATTTACATAATGGAATACTAGTCAGCAATTAAAGAAAATCAATTCATGAAATTCTTAGGCAAATGATTGAAACTGGAAAATATCATACTAAGTGAGGTAACTCATTCACAAAAAAATACACATGGAATGCAGTCACTGATAAGTGGATATTAGCCCGGAAGTTCAGAATACCCAAAACACAACCCACATATCAAATCATGCCCAAGAAGAAGGAAGGAGAGGGCCCAGGTCCAGGAAAGGCTTGATGCAGCATTGTAGGGGATTTCCAGGACAGAGGAGTAGGAGGGTGTTGTTTGGGGGAACTGGCAGAAAGAAGAGGGCTTATGGGGCTTATGGTGAGGGGTGAATAGGGAAAGGGAAAATCATTTGGAATGTCATCAAAAAATATAGAAAATAAGAAAAAATTTAAAAATTAAAAAAAAAGGAATCCATAACCCTGAGCCCTGTTCCCCTTATCCCATTAAGAGCTCTATCCATAAACGACTGCTGCACAGGCCTTACAAGTTCCCCCTTCTTTCTTAGCAATAGGTAGTACATTATTTCCTAAACTGTACATTTTTGGTCCCTTCTCCCAATCTACCTCCTTTTCAGACTTAGCAAAACAGATTTCCATCTCTTTATTTCTGAATAACCTTGTATCTTATGAAACTAAATACATTTGTGTATGCCTTTCTCTTACATCTATCCCATATTTTAAAATATAAATTCAAGTTGTCCTCAGATAATGTATCACTTCCTACATGGAAGTAATTAAATGAAAATTAGTAAATCAATGAGAAAAACACCTAACCATGAATCAAGTCAAGGCATTTTTCAAATATATTAGTAGGAAAACCATGTAACCTGTTACAGCAAAGCAGGGAAAATCCTGGGACAGGTTTCAAGTGTTATCTGATGACACTCTCAGCTTTACACGACAGCAATCTGTCCTCAAGGATTCATCCATGGGACTTTTTATTGGATATATTCTTTATTTACATTTCATTTCCCTTTTTCTGGTTTCCCCACCCCCCAGATGTCCCATATGTCTTTCTCCCTCCCCTTGTTCTCCTATTCACCCCTTCCCCCTTCCCTGTTCTGGTATACCCCTGCATTGCTGCATTGGGCCTTTCCAGAACCTGGGTCCACTTTTTCTTTCTTGTCGGAGAGCATTTGATAGGTGGATTGTGTCTATGGTGTTCCAAGATTCTAGGCTAATATCCACTTATCAGTGAGTGCATGCCATGTGTATTTTTTTGAGACTGGGTTACTTCACTCAGTATGATGCTCTCCAGCTCCATCCATTTCTCTAAGAATTTCATGAAATCCTTGTTTCTAATGGCTGAATAGTACTCCATCGTGTATATATACAATATTTTCTGTATCCATTCTTCTATTGAGGGACACCTGGGTTCCCTCCAGTTTCTGGCTATTATAAATCTAGTAGTGAAAATATTTTCCCTCACCTAAAACTTGAAGCATTAGATACAAATGATGGGAAAACAAAAACTCTAAAGTTTTCCTAAGTCCAGATGTGTAAACACACACCTTGAATAGCAAGCAGCCCATATCTGGGAATTCTAGTTGGTTTTTCCTATGGCACTTTGCAAGTGTCAAGTGTTATTCTGAGGTTTCTGATCCATTTGGAACTGATTTTTGCAAATTGAAAGCTATGCATCTAGATTACTTGTTTTACACATGGATATTCAGTGTTAAGACCAGTTGATAAACAGCTGCATTTTCTTTTTGTTTTAAGATTTATTTATTTTTTATTTATTTGATGTATATATGTACATTGTAGCTGGATGGTTGTGAGCCATCATGTGGTTGCTGGGAATTTGAATTCAGGACCTCTGCTCGTTCTAGTCGGCCCTGCTTTCTTCGTCCTATTTATTATCATATCTAAGTACACTGTAGCTGTCTTCAGATTCACCAGAAGAGGGTGTCAGATCTCATTATGTATGGTTGTGAGCCACCATGTGGTTGCTGGGAATTGAACTCAGGACTTTCGGAAGAGCAGTCAGTGTTCTTAGCTGCTGAGCCATCTCTCTAGCCCCTGCATTTTCTCCAGTAAGCATTGTTTATGTATCTGGCAAATATCAGATAGCTGTAGTTCTGCCTGGCCATATTTGGATCTTCTATTATGTTCCATTGATTTCCATATCTATTTTTATGCCTGTGCCATGGCTCTTTTTGTGACTATGACTCTATAATATTTTTATTAGATATGTTCTTTATTTTCATTTCAAATGTTGCCCCCCCAGCTAAATCCCCTAACCCATCCCCCTAACACCTGCTCACCAATCTATCCACACCTGCATCCCTGTCCTGGGATCATCTAGCCTTCTCAGGACCAAGGTCGTCTCCACCCTTTGATGTCCAACAAATCCATCCCCTGCTTCATATGCTGCTAGAGCCATAGGTCCCTCCATGTGTACTCTTTGGTTGGTAGAATAGTCCCTGGGAGATCTGGGGATAGTGGTTGGTTCAAATAGTTGTTCCTCCTATGGAGCTGCAAACCCCTTCAGCTTCTTGAGTCCTTTCTCAAGCTCCTCCATTGGGGACCCTGTGCTCAGCTCAATGGTTGGCTGAGAGTGTCCTCCTCTGTATTTGGCATGCACTGGCAGAGCCTCCCACATGAGAGCTATATCAGACTCCTATTAGCAAGCACTTGTTGGCATCCACAAAAGTGTCAGGGATTTGTAATTGTATATGAGATAGATACCTAGGAGGAACAGTCTCTGGATGGTCTTTTCCTCAGTCTCTGCTCCACACATTTTCTCTGTATCTTCTCCTGAGGGTATTTTTTTCTACTTCTAAGAAGGATCAGAGTATCCATACTTTCTTCTTCTTTCTTCTTGAGCTTCATTTGTCTTGGGTATTCCAGGCATCTAGGCTAATATCCACTTGCCAGAGACTGCATACCAAGTGTGTTCTTTTGTGATTGGGTTTCCTCACTCAGGATATTTTCTAGCTCCATTCATTTGCTTAAGAATTTCATGAATTCAATATTTTTAATAACTGAGCATTATTCCATTGTGTAAATGTACCACATTTTCTGTATACATTCCTCTGTTTAGGGACATCTGGATTCTTTCCAGCTTCTGGCTATTATAAATAAGGCTGCAATGAACATAGTGGAGCATGTGTCCTTATTAAATGCTGCAGAATATTCTGGGTATATGGCCAGGAGTGGTATAGCTGTGTCCTCTGGTAACATTATCCCCAGTCTTCTGATGAACCACCAAACTGATTTCCAGAGTGGTTGTACCAGCTTACAATCCCACTAGCAGTGGGGGAGTGTTCCTCTTTCTCCACATACTTGCCAGCACCTGCTGTCTCTGACGTTTTTGATCTTAGCTATTCTGACTGCTGTGAGGTGAAATCTTTGGGTTGTTTTGATTTGCATTTCCCTGATGACTAAGGATATTGAACATTTCTTTAGGTGCTTTTCAGCCATTCAATAGTCCTCAGTTGAAAATTCTTTGTTTAGCTCTGTATCACATTTTTTAATAGGGTTATTTGGTTCTCTAGTCTCTAACTTAATGAGTTCTTTGTATATATTGGATATTAGTCCTCTGTCAGATATAGGGTTGGTGAAGATCTTTTCCCAATTTGTTCGTTGATGTTTTGTGCTATTGACAGTATCCTTTGTCTTACAGTCTCTTTGTAATTTTATGAGGTCCCATTTGTCAATCCTTGATCTTAAAGCATAAGCTATTGGTGTTCTGCTCAGGAAATTTTTCCAAGTGCCATTGTGCTCAGTGTTCTTCCCCGGTTTCTTTTCTATTAGTTTCACTGTATCTGGTTTTATGTGGAGGTCCTTGATCCACTTGGACTTGAGATGTGTACAAGGAAATAAGAATGGATCGATTTGCATTTTTCTGCATGCTAACTGCCAGTTGAGCCAGCACCATTTGTTGAAAAGGCTTTTTTTTTCCACTGATGGTTTTAGTTCCTTTGTCAAAGATCAAGTGAATATAGGTGTTTGAGTTCATTTCTGGGTCTTCAGTTCTATTCCATTGATCTACCTGCCTGTCACTGTACTGAAAACAAGCAGTTTTTTTTCTCACTATTGCCCTGTAGCACTGCTTGAGTTAAGGGATACTGAATCCCCAAGAAGTTCTTTCATTTTTGAGAATAGTTTTAACAATCCTGGCTTTTTTTTGTTATTCCTGATTAATTTCAGAATTGCTCTTTCTAACTCTATGAGGAATTGAGTTGGGATTTTGATGAGGATTGCATTGAATCTGTATATTCCTTTCTGCAAAATGGCCATTTTTACGGTATCAATTCTGCCAATCCATGAGCATTTGAGATCTTTTCATCTTCCAAGTTCTTCTTCAATTTCTTTCTTCACAGACTTGAAGTTCTTGTCGTACAGATCTTTTACTTATTTGGTTCCAGTCACACCAAGATACTTTATATTGTTTGTGACTTTTGTGAAGGCTATCACTTCCCTAATTTATTTCTCAGCCTCTTTATCCTTTGAGAATAGAAAGGCAACTGATTTGATTCAGTTAATTTTATAACTGGTCAGTTGCAGAAGTTATCAGCTGTAAGAGTTCTCTGCTGGAATTTTGGGGGTTGCTTAAGTATACTATCATATCATCTGCAAATAGTGACTTCTTCCTTTCCAATTTGGATTCCTTTGACCTCCTTTTGCTGTCTAAATGCTCTCTGTAGAACTTAAAGTATGATATTGAATAGATATGGAGAGAGAGAGGACAGCCTTGTCTAGTCCCTGATTTAATGGCATTGCTTCAAATTTCTCTCCATTTAGGTTGATGTTGGCTACTGTTTTGCTGTATATTGCTTTTACTATGTCTAGGTATTGGCCTTGAATTCCTGATCTTTCCATAACTTTTAACATGAAAAGATGCTGAATTTTGTCAAATGCTTTTTTAGCATCTAATGAAGTGACCTTGTGGTTTTCTTCTTTGAGTTTGTTTATATATTGGATTACATTGATGGATTTCTGCATATTGAACCATCCCTTCATCCCTGGATGAAGCTTACTTGATTTTGTTGAATTATCATTTTGATGTGTTCTTCGATACAGTTGGCAAGAATTATATTAGTATTTTTGCATTAATATTCATAAGACAAATTGGTCTAAAGTTTTCTATCCTTATTGGTTCTTTGTGTGGTTTTCATATCGGCGTAATTGTGACTTCATACAATGGATTGGGTAGTGTTTCTTCTGTTTCTATTTTGTGGAATAGTTTGAAGAGTATTGGTGTTAGGTCATCTTTGAAGGTCTGATAAAATTCTGCACTAAAACCATTCAGTCCTGTGTCTTCTTTGATTGGGAGACTTTCTTTAGGGGTTATGTGTCTGTTTAGATCGTCTACCTGATTATGATTTTACTTCGGTATTTGGTATCTGCCTAGAAAATTGTCCATTTCATCTAGATTTTGCTGTTGTGTTGAGTATAACCTTTTAGAGTAGGATCTGATGATTTTTTGAATTTCCTCTGTTTCTGTTGTTCTACCTCCCTTTTCATTTCTAATTTTGTTAATTTTTTATACTGTCTCTGTGCTCTATGGTTAATCTAACTAAGGGTTTATCTATCTTGCTGATTTTATCAAAGAACCAGCTCCTGGTTTTGTTGTTTCTTGTGTGGTTCTCTTTGTTTCAATACTTGATTGATTTCAGCCCTGAGTTTGATGATTTCCTATCTTTACTCCTCCTGGGTGAATTAGCCTCTTTTTGTTCCAGGGCTTTCAGGTATGCCTTAAGCTGCTAGTGTATGCTCTCTCCAGTTTCTTTTTGGAGGCACTCAGGGCTATGAGTTTTCCTCTTAGCACTGCTTTCATTGTGTCCCATAGATTTGGNAGCTGCTAGTGTATGCTCTCTCCAGTTTCTTTTTGGAGGCACTCAGGGCTATGAGTTTTCCTCTTAGCACTGCTTTCATTGTGTCCCATAGATTTGGCTATGTTGTGCCTTCATTTTCATTAAATTCTTTTATTTCTTTCCTTATTTCTTCTTTGACAAATGTATCTTTGAGTAGAGCATTGTTCAGCTTCAATGTTTATATGGGCTTTCTGTTATTTTTCTTGCTATTGAAGACCAACATTAATCAGTAGAGGTCTGACAGGAGGCATGGGATTATTTCAATCTTCTCATATCTGTTGAGGTCTGTTTTGTGACCAGTTATACTGTCTAATTTGGAGGACAATGAGGTGCTGAGAAGAAGGTATATTCTTTTGATTTAGGTTGAAATGTTCTATAGATATCTGTTAAATTCTTTTGGTCCATAACTTATGTTAGTTTCACTGTGTCTATGTTTACTTTGTGTTTCCCTGATTGATGATAGTATAGAGTTGAAGTCTCTGACAATTATCGTTTCAGTTGCAATGTGTCCTTTGAGTTTTAGTGAAGTTTCTTTTATGATTATGAGTGGCTATGGATTTGGAGCATGGATATTCAGAATTGAGGGTTCTTCTTGGTAGATTTTTCCTTTGATGAATATGAAGTGTTCTCCCATGTCTCTTTTGGTGACTTTTGCTGGGTAGTCAATTTTATCCGATATTAGAATTGCTACTCCACCTTATTTCCTGGGACCGTTTGTTTGGAAAATTGTTTTCCAGGCTTTACTCTAAGGTATTTGACACTGAGATGCATTTCCTTTATGGAGCAAAATGCTGGATCATCTTTTCGTTTCCAGTCTGTTAGTCTGTGTCTTTTTATTGGGGAATTGAGTCCACCGATGTTAAGAGATATTAAGAAATAGATATTGTTGTTTCCTGTTCTTTTCATGTTTGTGTGGTTATCTTCTTTTGGATTTGTTGAAAGAAGATTACATTGTTGCATTTTCTATGGTGTAGTTTCCCTCCTTGTGTTGGCGTTTTCCATCTATTGTCCTTTGTAGGATGGGATTTGTGGAAAGATATTGTGTAAATTTGGTTTTATCATGAAATATCTTGGTTTCCCCATCTATGGTGATTGAGAGTTTTTTTCTGGGAATAGTCGTCTGGGCTGGCACTTGGGTTCTAATAGTGTCTGTATGAGATCTGCCAAAGATCTTCTAGCTTTCATGTTCTCTGGTGAGAAGTCTGGTGAGGTTCTGATAGGTCTGCCTTTACAAGTTACTTGACCTTTTTCCCTTACTGCTTCCTCCCCTTTTTAAATTGAATATCATCTGCATTTACATTGCCAATGGTAAAATCTTTCCTAATATCCCCTCTCCCCTAAGACTCCCAACTCTTCCCCCTCCTCCTTCCCCCTGCCTCCACGTATATGCCTCTCCACCCAACACCCTCCCACCTCCCTTCCCCTCGGTTTCCCTTTGTTGGGGCCTCTGTTGAGCCTTAACCTGAACCATTACTCCCACTGATGCCCAACAAGCCCTTCCTCTGCCACATTTTTGGCTGGAACCATATATGCCCCTTGGTTGATGGTTCAGTCCCTGGGAGACTTGGGCCATCTGGATGGCCAAAATCATTGTTCTTCCCATGGGGCTGTAACCCCTTCAGTTCCTCTGGACCATCCTCCAGCTCCTCCATTGGGGACCCCATGCCCAGTCCAATAGTTGGTTGCTAGCATCTGCCCCTTACTGCTTTTAATATTTTTCTTTGTTTAGGACATTTTGTCTTTTGATTATTATATAATGGGAGGAATTTCTGTTCTGGTCCAGTCTGTTTGGAGTTCTATAGGCTTCTTGTATGATCATGGGCATCTCTTTCTTTAGGTTAGGGAAGTTTTCTTCTATAATTTTGTTGAAGATATTTACTAGCCCATTAAGTTGTAAATCCTAGCTCTTTGCTATACATATAATCTGTAGGTTTGGTTTTCTCTTTGTGTCCTGGATTTGTGTCCTGGATGTTTTGGGTTACAAGCTTTTTGAATTTTGCATTTTCTTTGACTGTTGAGTCAATGTTTTCTATATCTTTAGGGCCTGAGATTCTTTCTTCTATCTCTTGTATTCTGTTATTGATATTTTCATCTATAAGTCCTGATGTTTTTCCAAGGTTTTCTATCTCTAGAGTTGTCTCCCTTTGTAATTTCTTTATTGTTTCTACTTCCGTTTTTAGATCCTGGATGTTTTTTTTTTTCAGTTCCATCACCTGTATTTTTGCATTTTCATGTAATTGTTTATGGGATTTTTGTATTTGTTCTTTAAGGGCTTCTAATTATTGACCCATGTTCTCCTGAATTTCTTTAAGGGATTTTTGTGTTTCTTCTTTAAGGGCTTCTTCCTGTTGACTCATGTTTTCCTGCATTTCTTTATGGGAGTTACTTATGTCCTTCTTGAAGTCCTATATCAGCATAATGAGATGTGATTTTAAATCCAACTCTTACTTTTCAGGTGTGTTGGGGTATCTGAGACTTACTGTGATAGGAGAACTGGGTTCTGATGTTTCCAAGTAGCCTTGGTTTCTGTTAGTAGGGTTCTTCTTCTTGCCTTTCAACATCTGATTATCCCTGGTGTTAGTTGGTCTTTCTGTCTCTGGCTGGAGCTTGTCCCTCCTGTAGGCCTGTAAGCCTGTAACTATATACTTGGGTGAACAACTATTTTCTGGCAGGATCTGTGAACAGAAGACTGTGGAGGTGCCTAGCTCCCTGATGTAAATCATGACCTCAATGCTCATGTCCCAGCTGCTCTACTGATTGTATGCCCTGTATACTCCTAGCTGTTCCCCTCCATAGAGATATTAGAGAGAAAGTGGAGATCTCACCTCCATGCTSAGAAGTGGAGGCATTGCTGAGAGGTCACTCTCCCCTGGTGGGCTGTGCACAGAAGGCTGTGTAGCCACCTGGCTCCCTGGTGCAAATGGCCTTTGTAATATATCTTAAAACAGAATAGAAACTTTCAATATAAACTATCTTTCATCTCAAAGGTAATAAGATATAATTTATTAGGATCCAAATATGAGTCACTGTACCCTAGGAACATGAATTCAACTTACCCTCAAATAATGTATTTCTACATGGAAGTGAGGACATTAACATTTATGGTTGTATAACACCAACAACAAAACATAGATTAAGATAATTTTCAAATATATATGTAGGATAACAATGTAGACCTGTTAGAGCAAAAGATATAAAATTCCTGGACAGATTTAAGATGTTATTTGATGATATTCTTAGCTTTTGGGGATGTTAGAAGCCAGTGGTCTGTTAATAAGATTTTACCTGATTGTTGAAATGATACGTATGCATTCAAAGTCAGAGATGAGCCATTCATGACTATTAAGACTAGAGATATCCCAGGGATATGTGGTTTTAGATCTGCGACGTGTCAATGCACCACAATCAAGAAGTTCAGATTATTCAACCAAACTTCTGTCTTTTGACATAGATACATCTTACTCATGTGACCTTCAGTTACTATATACATAAATATATATCCATATGCAGTACTTATGAGATATATATTTCTGTAGAGTACAATATTTAGAAATATGTAAGAAAGTAATAAGGATGGAAACATGGCTTCAACATATATTTGCAGATGACTTTAATTCAATTCTGAGMACTCATACAGCAAAGCTCACAACTGCCTATAGTCCAGATCATTGGCATCCAACATCTCTAGGCTCCCTGGGAAACTACACTTGAGTGCACATACTCATGCACAAATACATGCATGTATTCATATTTAAAAATAAAAATAATCCTAGCTATCGAGGCGAAGTTAACCCATGGACTTAGCATAGTGAATCCCTCAAACACACTATAGTCACAGCTGAAGCACCAGGAGGCACAGCTTTCACATAAACACAGAACCAAGCCTGCCTACACCATCCTCACACTCCATACCTAGCTCTGGTTATAAAACCCCTACACCAGTCAGGCAAGAGGCAGTCTAAAATACTACAGCAGACAAAAAAAAAAAAAAAAAAAAAAAAAAAAA